>JANXHW010000003.1:8915000-9157500 GCA_026170595.1 Plestiodon gilberti rubricaudatus | reverse complement strand
TCAGTGTACTTGTTTTCAGTTTACTTGTTTTATTTTCATTTACTGTAATGGGTCTGGACATGTAATCTGGGCTGGACGCTTCTTATTGTTATATATATTTGCCAGGGAATAATTAGCTATATACACACCTGTGCTTGAACACATCGTTTCACCTAAAGATTTCAGATGCAGTAAGCAAACTTTGTGCAAATCTTAATATGTGCACAAACAGTAGTTATATAATACAGATATAATATCTGTGGATCCCAGGTTCAGGGAATGTATACTATTTACTGTTTTGCTTCTTGTTTTGCTTCAGACATTCACGGAACAGGTGTGTCCTTTGCTGTAGGGACAAATAACAATTCTTATTTAACTTTTTGAAATCACTCATGCTAACATTTGTATTTTAATATCCTGAAATATTAAGCTTTCATACACAAGTTTTTTTAAATATTGCGTGATAGTAGATTGGCATGCGGTCATTTTGGGTTGTATTTGGGGCATGATGCAACATATATTAAATCCCTCATATTCTTCTATGATATTAAAAGGCCATTTCATAATATGGGTATTCAATTATTACATAGATAATGTTAAAGCAATAAGATCAAATGAATGATGTCACATGAAGCTTCCATTAGTGCCCCTTCATTAAATACAAATCATTACATGAACATAAACTCTGCTTATTTGCAAATGAACGAATATTCACTTGTAGGCTTGGCGTTCCTTAGATTTACTGCATTTGTTGTTTTTCTCCAGTTGACAATCATTAACTTCCATATATAGTGTCACAAAACTGACTGGCCACAGTCCAGCACACTTAAGGCTTTCTGTTTCAGTGAAACTTTAAGTGTGTGTGACTGTGAACTGAATTGTGGCCATTGTTTATTTCTTGTAGTCTTTCATGCGTCCTGGCTGGTCAAGAAGAAATAAATAATTCCCCTTTATATAAATGTCTTATAATGAAGATGTGCAATCTTACGGATGGGGGAAACATTACACATTTATTTAGATAAAAGTTATTTGCAACATCCATAATTACTCTTGACACAATTCGGCAGTATCGCCCTCCTGATTGCGTCCCACTAAAGACTTCTGGATGACACAGAATGTGCTCATGTTCCATCCCAGCTCATTTCAATGCACTTCCACAGGAGAGTATCCCATAGACTATATGCTCAGTCATTATTAGCTACTACTGTACTTTTGCCTTTATTTAGTCCTTTGCATGTCTGTTTATTACTATGATTATCATCATTATATGATCTAAAGTCCTGGTACACATCGTTAAGGTCCTAGAAACAGTATTGAAGGAGTAATAGACTTTTATTTTCACTCTATAGCATGCTGATGACCTGACTGGAATAAACTCAGATTAATTCCTGTTATTGTTTTTGTGTTGGTTGGAATTCTGAGTAGCCACAGCTAAAAATACAAGAAGCCATTTATACCAGTATTACCTGTTTGATACATATAAGAAATCAGTAATTTCCCATCAGTTCAATACATTCTGCAGTTGTTGCTTTGCTTGACAAGACCTACTACACGTTCCAGTTTTTTTTAAAAAATGAACTCTCTTTTGAAACAACCAACCTATGCTGGTATTCATTTTCAGTTCTAAGGAGTCATTTATATGAAAGTGACTTTACTGTCTAGGGAGTTGGAAGAATGTAGTGTTATTTATTTCAGTGACACTGCACAAAGGATTGTATCCTAAGTTTGGTTTGTCATAACTAGGTCTCATTGAAATCAATGGGATTTAGGCTGTATCCTAGTTTAGTTATGACTAAAGTGCTCTGCAAAGTTTCTATCTGTTTATTGCAGTGGTTCTTTTTTGGGGGGGTCATGGACCCTTTTGAGAATCTGATGAAAGCTGTGGACACCCTCCCCAGAAAAAAATGCACATAAACAAATACTGTACACACAATTTCTTTGTGCCCAATTCATGAACCCCTGAAGCACATCGATGGACCCCAGTTTCAGAACCCCTGGTTTGTCACAATGTCCTGTGAGGTAAGTTAGGCAGAGACGTTGTGACATTTTAGGCACTACCTGACTAAATAGAGATTTGTATGTAGGACTTCCAATTTTAAAATCTCTGTCACTCTGCACATGACATCGCTAGTCAGTCTGCTATTGTACATGCTACTGAATGTGTACCATTGCATTGATATTGCTTCACCTCCTACTGAGCAACCATTGCAACACCAAGTGATGACAGGGCCGGCCCATCTATGAAGCAACAGACCTTGTTCGTATCAGGTGGCAGATGGGGGGAGCAGAGGAGGTGGTGAACAGGCACCCACTGCTTCTGTCCACTCCGCCACCGATGGAGCCAGCCTCCTTTCTGGCCCCTTTCTCCATCAAAGCAGGAAATGCGGGCCACACTGGGATTGTTCTGTATTTCCTGTTTAATTTAAAGAGGATGAAGGAGCACAGTGATCTAACTCCCTCATCTTGCTCCTTTGTCCACTGAGCCCAGTGAAGGAAGGAGCAAAGTGAGAAGAAGGCAGAGGCCGGAATTGCGGCACTCTGAGGATTGGAACGCAGCTATCGTGCCCACTTTCCTAGCTTTGTCCCCCATGGTTCCTTAATCAAAACAGGAAATGTGTTGCACGCTGTGATTGTTCACAGCACGCATGGTCGCTCCTTCCTCTATGTGCTCCGCATCTGGAGTCTTCTTTGCACATTGTTCCTTCCTTCACCAGGCTAGGTAAAGGAAGGAGCAACGCGGGGGAGACGGATCACTTTGCTCTGAAGATTGAAAAGCACCCATCTCACTCCTGTCTCCATGCGGCCTCTTTAAATGAAGCGAGAAATACAGAGCATGCCAGGAGTGATCCCAGCACATCTAACATTTCCTGCTTTGATGAAAGAGCCTATGTGGAGGGAGGAGCCAGGTTTGGGGGGTGGCATTGGTGGGGGAACCATTGGGCTGGCCCTGAGTGATTACTTGCTTGCATGAAAAAACTATCACTAATCGAGGGGCTGCCCTTTTCCCTTGAACGGTCTGTGCATGCACGAAAAACGTTATAAATAACGTTCGACGCAGTGGGCCTCGTCAGAAGGCCCAGGACAGCCGGCCGGGGAAGACGTCCCCGTCGGGTTGCCCCCTCAAAATCGCGGCGAAGATTTCTATAAGGGGGTGTGTCTGGGGGGGTCACTTGGGTGACGCGCGTGCCCTAGTGACGCCGCTGCTCTCCATCCCTGCCCACTGCCCACCCCTACCACCAATGTACCACCTCTGGCACTGCCTGGGCACTCTGATGGTGCGGTCCTGCAGTCGCCAGCCATTCATGCTGGCAGCCCCACTGCGAGCGCCATCACTGCATCTGCAGCTCCCATGGAGAGGGCCTTCTGCTGATGGAACATTAGTTCCGTCAGCGGAAGGCACTGATAGGATTGGGCCCTATGTGGTCAGAGATCTACTGTAGTATTTTGGATGTTGTATTTTTGTTCATTGTTATTGTCCAGTCAGTTGAGGAAGGACTGTACTTCGCTGGGAAAGCACGTGGCTTGCGTGCAGAAGCAGCTATGTTCAGGCCGTGGCATCTTCAGGTAGGGCTGGAGAAGACCTCTGCCTCAGGCCCTGGAGCCCTTCATGTAGTAGACAGTGGTGAAGATGATGGATCAGTGGTCCGACTCGGTATAAGACAGTTTCATATGTTCATATTATTTTGATGAGAGGCAAGCAGGATGCACTGAAATGGACATGATGGTACTACGCACAATGGCTTAAAATCTATGTTCACAGCACGCATGGTCGTGGGAGATCCATGATTTGATCTTTCACCACTTTTGTTTTTATTTTAATGGAGCTGTGGAGGACTCCCAATTTGGTTAGATTAGCGCTACTGGGGGAAGGGGTGTATAGCCTTCCTACCACATACTGTTTTTCCACTCTAAGTCCAATTGCATAAAACTGCAGCTTGGTGTACATGTGTGGTTTAGAACAGGATAACAGTGCGTGGAAAAGGGTTAAATGCCCCTCCCCCAACATTGCAACTCTCGCAGTGCAATCCTAACCAACTTTCTACCGCCTGTGTAGCTGTGCCAACAGGGTGCATGCTGCATTTTGCAGTGCAGGGGAAGTCATGGAGGCCTCTTCAAGGTGAGGGAACATTTGTTCCCTTACCTCGAGGCTGCATTGCGGCTGCACCGGTGCTGGAAAGTTGGTTAGGATTGCACTGTAAATCAAATATGAACATAAGAACATAAGAAGAGCCCTGCTGGATCAGGCCAAAAGCCCATCTAGTCCAGCTTCCTGTATCACAAAGTGGCCCCACCAGATGCCTCAGGGAGCACAAGACAACAAGATAACCTGTTTCCCGTTGACACTCCCTTGCACCTGGCACAGAGAAAAACCACTTCTAAAACCAGGAGGTTACTTATGGCTTGTAACCTGTGATGGTCTTTTCTTCCATGAATCTGTCCAAACCCCTTTTAAAGGCATCTAGGCCAGGTGCCATCACCACATCCTGTGGCAAGGAGTTCCACAGATGAATTACACGCTGGGTAAAGAAATGTTTTCTTTTGTCTGTTCTAACTCTCCCTCCACTCAATTTTAGTGCATGTCCCTGGTTCTGGTGTTGTGCGAGAGGGAGAAGAATTTCCCTCTATCCACTCTCTCCATCCCATGCATAATTTTATATGTCTCAATCACGTCCCCCCTCAGGCGCCTTTTTTCTAGGCTGAAAAGCCCCAGACGCTGTAGCCTTTCCTCATAAGGGAGGTGCTCCAGCCCACGAATCATTCTGGTCGCTCTTTTCTGCACCTTTTCCAATTCAACTATATCCTTTTTGAGGTGTGGTGACCAGAACTGGACACAATACTCCAGATATGGCCTTACCATCGATTTGTACAAAGGCATAATGATATTGGCCGTTTTATTCTCAATCCCTTTTCTAATGATCCCGAGCGTGGAATTGGCCTTCTTCACAGCCGCCGCACACTGGGTCGACACTTTCATCGACCTGTCCACCAGCACCCAAAGATCTCTCTCTTGATCTGTCACAGACAACTCAGAACCCATTAGTGTATATGTGAAATTTTGGTTTCTTGCCCCAATATGCATCACTTTGCACTTACTTACTTTGAAGCGCATCTGCCATTGTGCTGCCCATTCTCCCAGTTTGGAGAGATCCTTCTGGAGCTCTTCACAATCCCTGCTGGTCTTCACCACCCGGAAAAGTTTAGTGTCATCTGCAAACTTGGCCACCTCACTGCCTATCCCCAACTCCAGGTAATTTATGAATAAGTTGAAAAGCACCGGTCCCAAGACCGATCCTTGGGGCACACCGCTTTTCACCTCTCGCCATTTTGAAAATTGCCCATTGACTCCCACTTGCTGTTTCCTGGTCTTCAACCAGTTCCTAATCCACGAGAGGACCTGCCCTCTTATTCCCTGACTGTGGAGTTTTCTCAGGAGCCTTTCATGAGGGACTGTGTCAAACGCCTTCTGAAAATCCAGATATATAATATCCACGGGTTCGCTTGCATCCACATGCCTGTTGACTTTTTCAAAAAATTCTAACAGGTTTGTGAGGCAAGACTTCCCCTTGCAGAAGCCATGCTGACTCTCCCTCAGCAGAGCGTGTTCTTCTATGTATTTTAAGATTTTATCCTTAATGAGACTTTCCACCATCTTCCCTGGAACAGATGTTAGGCTGACCGACCTGTAGTTTCCCGGGTCCCCCCTCCTTCCTTTTTTAAAGATTGTCGTGACATTTGCTATCCTCCAATCCTCTGGCACAGTGGCCGTTTTAAGGGACAAGTTGCATATTTGGGTCAAGAGGTCAGCAACTTCATTCTTGAGTTCCTTCAGAACTCTTGGGTGGATGCCATCCGGGCCTGGTGATTTACTGATCTTTATTTTGTCAACTAAGTCTGAGACGTCTTCTCTTTTAACCTCTATTTGACTTAATTCTTTAGTCAGGGGAGACCGTTCCGGCAGTGGTATTTGCCCGAGGTCTTCTGCCGTGAAGACAGATGCAAAGAACTCATTTAATTTCTCTGCAGTCTCCAAGTCCCCTTTTATCACCCCTTTCTCTCCCTCACCATCCAGCGGACCATCCGTTTCTCTGGCAGGTTTCCTGCTTCTAACATATTTGAAGAAACTTTTATTATTCCCATTTATGTTGCCTGCCATACGTTCCTCAAAGTCTTTCTTGGCCTCCCGTATCATCTTTTTACTTTTCTTTTGCCACAGTTTGTGCTCCTGTTTATTTTCCTCATTAGGGCAAGACTTCCATTTACGGAAGGAAGCTTCCTTGCCTTTTATAGCCTCCTTAACTGTGCTTGTTAGCCATGCGGGCACCCTCCTGGACTTGGTCGAGCCCTTCCTCCTTTGTGGGATACACTCCCGCTGGGCCTCTATGACTGTTGTTTTAAACAGCCTCCATGCACTCTGGAGCGATTTGACTCTTTTACCTTCCCTTTCAGCTTTTTTTTAACTAGTCTCCTCATTTTGGGGAAGTCTGCCCTTCGGAAGTCAAGGGTTTTCGTGTCAGATTTGCTCGGCACTCTCCCTCCGACATGCATGGCGAAACAGATCGCAGCATGGTCACTGTTCCCCAATGGTTCGGTAACATTTACCTCCCTGACCAGATCTTGAGTGCCACACAATATCAAATCCAGAGTCACCTGTCCTCTGGTCGGTTCCACCAAATATGAAGCCTCTACTGCTGCATGAACACTTAAGGCATCACACTCCAGCTTCACCAGTATGTCAAATAGACCCAAACTGGTAACAAGACTTCAGATCAGCCTACATTAGTTTCTTGGATAGGTTTAGCCCCAGAACAGAAGGCGGTGCTGCTCCAGTACTTGGGAGAACCCAGAGTGCTTTCTGGAGCACTCTGATACTAGATTGATGTCCCTGTCCTTGCATGGAACCATAAGGAGCAATGGTGGTAACCGGCTCTCTGTGCACCTCATGAAGCTGCACTGTACTTCTGCTAAGAGTTCTCCATTCCATGCTTAAAGGAGCAAGAGCCCTTTTCCTTCTCTAGACCTGGCAGCCTTATGTCTGTAAAGCCGCCCCCTTTCCCCTCTGGCTTTTCCCCTTCTAACATCCACTTACTGATTTCAGTGGCCACACTCTCAGCTAGGACATCTTTGAAGGAGGATAAAAGGACTGCCTCCAGCCACACTCAGATCTTCTAGGCTTGGGGCTGGAAAGAGAAAGTGAGGCTTTGCTTCATCTTCTTGCCTTTGTTTAGTTTGCACAGGGTGGAAACTTCAGGAAGCTGTTGGAGTGGAGGGGACAGCAAGGCAATGAGGCTGGAAGAAGAACCCACCTTCGTGTTGGAGTATGCAGCAACGTGGTCCTATTGCACCTGTACTATCAGGGTGCAGAAAGGCTAGGTAGATGGTGGTAGACTGAGGGACAATGTGTTCTATCTGTCTTTTCTGTCCTCAAGTACAGACATCCCCTTGTATCTGCAGATCTGGTAACCGTGGTTTCACTTATCCCCCCCCCCCATAACCTTTGTTTATTTTCATAGCATTGGCGCCAAGCAAGCGCGTGTCTTCCTTTTAACAAAACGCTATAAGCAGCATGCTGGCTTATAGTTCAGAAGCAGGCAACCAGCTAGATGCTAGAGAGGCTCCGAACGTTAAAAGGAAGCACTGCTCTAGCATTCAGGCTGCTTATAAGATGTATTTCCCTTAAACTTATATTTGACTCTTCAACAACAAGTCTCATGCAAAGCACAAGCCTCATGCAAAGCTTCCTGTCTGGACCTTCCTGCGCAATGCACTTTTTAGTGCTTTATCTCTACCAATACTCAGATGGTTGGAACCTCAGAGCATGAAAACTGGAGGGGGCCAGGACATGATGTGGGTTTGTGTGTCAGAGAGCATGAGAAGGGGAGTGGAAGAGTGTATGCAGGCCAGCGGGTGGCGCATTGGGTTAAACCGCTGAACCATGAGCTGTTGATCAGAAGGTTGGCAGTTCGAATCCGCGACGGGATGAGCTCTTGTTGCTTGGCCAGCTCCTGCCAACCTAGCAGTTCCAAAGCATGTTAATGTGAGTAGATAAATAGGTACCGCTTGCGGGAAGGCAAACAGCGCTCCGTGTTCCAGCTGCATGCTACGCGCTGCGGCAAGGAGAGTCATGCCGGCTACATGACCACGGAGGCATCTTTGGACAACGCTGGCTCTTCGGCTTTGAAATGGGGATGAGCACCACACCCTAGAGTCGGACACGACTAGACTTAATTATCAGGGGTCACCTTTACAAAAAATAGATCGAATAGAGGAATGTTTGTTAGCAAAGAAGAAAAATAGAAGGGATGCCTAGGTCGGTTCTTCTAGCACAGAAGAAGCCCAGCACAATCGCCTCTCTGTCTGTCCAAAAGGAGCAAAAAATGGTCTATAGTATAGATGACTGTATGTCTTTCCCTATCCCCCTTTTGCTCTAGTTCCTCGTTGTCTGGTTCCACATCACTCTTTCTCCCACAGCTTTATGTTTACTTGGAAACATTTTTTTTGCTGTTCAGTGGAGTTTACTTCCAAAAACGTTGGAGAGGATTGCAGCCTTAAGATTTCTGTTTTCCTGTTTCTGTTCTGGTTTTGTGCTTCCCTCCTACAATTAGCTACAGTAACAGCCTAGCCTCTGGGTTTGCTTTTCAAACCTTTTTCACTTTTTGTGCCCCTCCTTTTAACCCAGGAGGTTGCTTGGTCTTGGCAGCCTAGCCCTGCATTTCCTGCAGTGCTGTGTACCCGAGTCAGCAGAAAAGAATAGATAACTTTGATGCTTAACAAAGCCTAGCCATCAACCCACAAAGCCTCCTTTCATTTACCTGTCTTGTGTATAGTCAAATTGACATACTTAGTGCCGCTTTCATTTTCCACCTGTGTGTGTGCTGGTTCCACTGATAAACCAGCATATGCTGTTAAGCACAGAATGCCTTATTCCAACTTTGAAGCAGGTTTAACTCTAGTGTTCTGTGTTCATATTTTTTTTACCTGAAATCATTTTGCCTTCCAAACAAAGGGTGCAGTCCTGTGTAACTCTTGCAATCCTGTGTAACTCTTGCACTGGTGTAACAGTAGATCCCCCGGTGTAAGAGCACTTTTGCCAGTGTAACATGCCATATGCCAATGCACACAGGACGAACACCGGTGTAACCCTCCCTCAGACAACTCGCATGTGCAGTTCGGATGCGGAACGGACACTGGTGGAACTCTGCCGGTGCAGGAGGCATTCTGGGGGCACTCAGACACCCCCAGAATGCACCCTGCACCGGCGGAGTTGCGGCAGCATCTGTTCCGCATCTGAACTGCGCATGTGAGGTGTCCGAGGGGGACGGGGTTTAAGCTGGTGTCCGTCCTGCGTCCATCAGCGTATGGCAAGTTACACGGTCATAAGTGCTCTTACACCGGGGAATCTACTGTTACACCGGTGCAAGAGTTACACAGGATTGGGTTGAAAATGAGTTAATACTTTATCCCAACTTTTGATTTCTCTGTGGTCTATCAATAATGGTAAAGACATAAACAGGAATACGAATTTAGGAAGAACATTCATTTTGATGGTAGCAATCCTGGCAAACCAGAGAAGCTTGAGAAGAAGCCTAGCCCTCTGAATCTGATTCGGTCTCATTCAGGAGAGTGCTATAATTTAGTTGAGCAAACTGTTTGGATAGATTCATGGAGGAAAAGACCATCACGGGTTACAAGCCATAAGCAACCTCCTGGCTTTAGAAGTAGGTTCTCTCTGTGCCAGGTGCAAGGGAGGGGCAACAGGTTATCTTGTGCTCCCTGAGGCATCTGGTGGGGCCACTGTGTGATACAGGAAGCTGGACTAGATGGGCCATTGGCCTGATCCAGCAGGGCTCTTCTTATGTTGTTTGAAAGTTCAATGAGATGAGATGATAGTTTAACTTTAAGATATCTTCCACAGTGATTTATTTTTATTATATTTTATTTTTTATTTTTCACATTTTTATACCAAGGAGCTCAGAGTGGTGTACATATTTCCTCCCCTCCTTTTTGTCCTCACAACAACCCTATGAGGTAGGTGGGGCTGAGAGATAGTGACTGGCCCAAGGTCACCCAGGAAGCTTCGTGGCTGAGCAGGGATTTGAACCTGGATCTTCCAGGTCTAAGTCCGACTCCCAAACCTCTACACCATCCTGCCCCTGCTTTCAAGCAATTTATAGCTTTCAAGACTAGCTCATTCACAATTGAGAAGCCCAATCCTGCCTAAGATGTGGTGGCCGGTCGAAATGGCCAACCGCTGCGGCGGGGGCTCACCTCAGGAGAAGGGGATGTTCATCCCCTATCCCCGGTGTAAGTGCTAGAGGCCCCAACGAGCCTCCTCAGATGCGCGCCAGCTCTTTAGCTGGCACACAACTGGGGAGGCTGTGTAAGGCCAACTCGGCCCAGGAAGGGGTTTGGGATATTGGCGCAGCTAGGCGCTGATATCCTCATCCCCTCCCAGGCCTGGCCGGCCAATGGCCCCCTCCCCACCACCCCAGCCCTCCTTCCCACCGCCCTGTGCAGGGCTTACCTGTGTCCAGCGGTGCGGAGTCCAGGTGACGGTGCAGTAAGCGGTGCCAACCTCCGCCCCAGCGTCACTTACTCTCTGGGTGCTGTGTAAGTGCCATAAGGCACTTTTGCGACACCTTAGTGTGAAGTTAAGAGAAATCCATTTTGATTTTCAGATTCCAAATTTGATGTCCTGTTTGTCTCAGCATGTTATCTGGTTCACTGTGCTGGTTGACAGAGACTGGCGTGGTGGACATGAGAACTTCTTATTGTGAAATGGCGCCAGCCGAGCCAGAGCACGGTAATGAGCTCACAGAATCTGCCCAGAGACTGATAAGACCTTAGCAACCCAGAGGCTCAAGGACACTTTGATTGGGAACTCAAGACACCTGTGAACCCCCAGTTGGGAGGGGTGAGAGCACGGTTACGTAACTTCTGGAAGGATCATGCGGATCCGCTTTCCTATAGGGCAGGGGTGGCCAACCTTCCACCATTAGGGCCTCTGTGTTCTTAAGAGTTGTGTAGAAGACAGAATCTTGGCAGCTGCAATGGCTGATGGTGCTGCTAAAGTAGCTGCACCTGCTGAAATGCCCTCCCCTAGACAACCATTAATGGGCCAGGAGCATTCGTGTTGAAAGGTTGGCCACCCCGCTATAGGGTGATGGAGCCATCGCTCAAAGCATCCCCCAAAAGTATTTAAGTCCACGAGCAGAAGGGGTGTGGCCCTCCTGATGCTGCTCTCTTTGGACCCTGTTCACTTTCCATGCTTCACTTCATGATGAACTTCCAACAAGGACACTTATCTTCCCTAGCAATGGGTGGGTAGACTTACCAGCTTGTCTTTTAGCTGGGCTCAGAAGCCTGGAGACTAATGGTGAGTGTTAGGAAATGTATTAGCTTTTAGGAGATAGTCTTTATTGTTTTGTTCTTATATGTCTGTGCTTCTTGTCAATGTCTTCAAGGGCCTTCTTATATCTGTGCAGAGGCGTCGCTCCGGTAGGGGCGGGGCTGTAAGTTTTGCTCGGTCGGAGTCCCGTTTACCGAATGAGCAGGAGGCGGGCCCGCCCCCTCACTGTCAGAGCCATTCCCCTGCGGAGAAAGCAGCAGGCACCCTGCCTGCTGCTTTCTCCGCAGGGGAATGGCTCTGACAGTGAGGGGGCGGGCCCGCCTCCTGCTCGTTCGGTAAACGGGACTCCGACCGAGCAAAACTTACAGCCCCGCCCCTACCGGAGCGACGCCTCTGTATCTGTGTAATTCTAATCTTAATATATATTTAAAATAAATCAATTATATTTCAGTTATGTTGTCATCACTGTGTACTGGGAACTCGAGTCAACTAAATCCGGCCTGAACGCTTGACCTTGCTACTGTAGTTTGAACTGGTTCAGCAGAACCTTGTGGCCTGGCTATCTCCTACTGAGGAAGGCCAAGACCCCTACGTGCTATATTGCCTAGAGACCCTCGGAGCCCTGGGGACTGAGTGGCGTTTAGCCCCAGGTGGTGGTAGCCTACCGGATAAGGGAACATTCCCTGCCTACTTGTTCACGTACTCTTAATTTGGTTTATTCGATGAACTGTAGACCTGACACTTAGGTCAGCTAAGCTCCTGAGAGTCAGTGTTACACCAACAGAATACAGAAATGATTTCTGGGCTACCTTGGCTTCACCTGTGCAGATCCAGGGCATAAGAACATAAGAAGAGCCCTGCTGGATCAGGCCAAAGGCCCATCTAGTCCAGCTTCCTGTATCACTAGGCTTACCATATTTGCGGCCCCTCAAACCGGGGTGCCCCCCACAATTAATTAATTGTTTTTTTAAGTGGACAAGTGCCCCTATTGCCGCGCAAAGCGCATTTGGATTTTTAATTAATTATTTAATCTTCAAAACAGATAAAGAATTAATTAAAGAAAAAACGAAGGGGGCGCAAAGCACCCCCTATTGCCGCGCAAAGCACTGCCGCATTTAATTATTTATTTAATTTTACAATAAAAATTAAATTAAATTACCCCATCGTCACCCGTCGCTGCCACTCCTCCACGTCGCCGCCGCTCCTCCTGCTGCTCCGAGGGAGCTGGTGAGAGACCGGGCGAGTCAGCGACAGCGAGCCCGGAGCTGCGTGTGCCTCGCCAAAGTTCGCGCAGCTCCGTACTGGCTCTTGCCGTCCTACTCACCCGGTCCTGCTCGCCGCCCCCACCACCTCCATGTTGAAAATGTGGAGGAACTTAGCTGGGCACTGGCATCTTGAGTCCCGAAATCTCGTGAGAGCCGGGATTTGGGCGCCCAAATCTCGGCTTTCGTGAGATTTCGGTAGTCAAAATGGCGGCGCCCGGCGAAGTTTCTCCATTTTCAACATGGAGACGGCGGCAGCCTTACTGATCGGCCCGGAAAACCTTCCCCGGACAATCCCGGTAAATGGAGGGCCATTACCTGGACTGTCCCGGTTTTTCCGGGACGAATGGTAAGCCTATGTATCACACAGTGGCCCCACCAGATGCCTCCGGGAGCACACAGCCAGCAAGATAACCTGTTTCCTGCTGCCACTCCCCTGCACCTGGCACAGAGAAAACCTACTTCTAAAACCAGGAGGTTGTTCTGGCTTGTAACCTGTGATGGCCTTTTCCTCCATGAATCTGTACAAACCCTTTTTAAAGGCATCTAGGCCAGGTGCCATTACATCCTGTGGCAAGGAGTTCCACAGATGAATTACACGCTGGGTAAAGATATTTTCTTTTGTCCGATCTAACTCTCCCTCCACTCAATTTTAATGCATGTCCCCTGGTTCTGGTGTTGTGCGAGAGGAATTTCCCTCTATCCACTCTCTCCATCCCATGCATAAGTTTATATGTCTCAATCACGTCCCCCCTCAGCCGCCTTTTTTCTAGACTAAAAAGCCCCAAACGCTGTAGCCTTTCCTCATAAGGGAGGTGCTCCAGCCCACGAATCATTCTGGTCGCTCTTTTCTGCACCTTTTCCAATTCAACTATATCCTTTTTGAGGTATGGTGACCAGAACTGGACACAATACTCCAGATGTGGCCTTACCATCGATTTGTACAAAGGCATAATGATATTGGCCGTTTTATTTTCAATCCCTTTTTTAATGATCCCGAGCATGGAATTGGCCTTCTTCACAGCCGCCGCACACTGGGTCGACTCTTTCATCGACCTGTCCACCAGAACCCCAAGATCTCTCTCTTGATCAGACAACTCAGAACCCATTAGTGTATATGTGAAATTTTGGTTTCTTGCCCCAATATGCATCACTTTGCACTTACTTACTTTGAAGCACATCTGCCATTGTGCTGCCCATTCTCCCAGTTTGGAGAGATCCTTCTGGAGCTCTTCACAATCCCTGCTGGTCTTCACCACCCGGAAAAGTTTAGTGTCATCTGCAAACTTGGCCACCTCGCTGCTTATCCCCAACTCCAGGTCATTTATGAATAAGTTGAAAAGCACCGGTCCCAAGACACACCGCTTTTCCCCTCTCGCCATTGTGAACATTGCCCATTGACTCCCACTCGCTGTTTCCTGGTCTTCAACCAGTTCCTAATCCACAAGACTATCTGCCCTCTTATTCCCTGACTGTGGAGTTTTCTCAGAAGCCTTTCATGAGGGACCGTGTCAAACACTTTCTGAAAATCCAGATATATACCGTATTGGTCTGAGTATAAGACTCACTTTTTTCTCCTAATTTAAGTTTTTAAACTAGGGGTGCGTCTTATAATCAGGCTGTTGCAATAATGTCCGTGATTTAATTAAAAAATTTTAATAGCACCAAACGTTAAGGGTGCGTCTTATAATCAGGTGCGTCTTATACTCGGGACAATACGGTAATATCCACAGGTTCGCTCGCATCCACATGCCTGCTGACCTTTTCAAAACATTCTAAAAGGGCAGCTCAAACTCATGACCCTGCAGGGCACCCCTCTCCAGCAGAGAGTGTAAAGGGTGCTGGTCGTGACACTTAGGCTGGCAGAGCGCTTGCTCTGCCGGCCTAGTTAGGCTGAATTGCGGCCTTAGTTTGTTCATAAGCAGCACCTCTGATGTTTTTTATTTTCTTCATCTTGTAACCTGAAACCTCACTAATAAGAGTTAAGTTTAAAAGATGGACTTCTGATGGGTAATCGTATTCCAGGAATAATATAACGTAATTCGCATAAAGTTAGATTTTACAGAATAGTTTCCAGCTGAAAACTCTTGTGTATTCTGACTGGCTCTAACCATTTCTAGTCTGAATCATTACTCATTTGTTTTTCTGTTCCCTGCCTGTTTGCCCTTAAAACACAATGGTTGGTCCATCTAGCCAAGTGTTGTTTATACATGCTGGCCATAGTTCTCCAGAGTTTCAGATGTCTTGGCCAGCCCTACTTGGAGATGCCAGGAATTGAAATTGGGAATTTCTGCCTATCACTAAATTACAGCCCTTTCCTTTATCCTGATGTTGCCCAAACATTTTTCTTCAGACCCATTTCATCCAAGTAATGTGGCTCACATTCTACTGGCTTAAAAAAGGTAAAGGTGTCCCTTGTCATTTAAGTCCAGTCGTGTCTGACTCTAGGGTGCGGTGCTCATCCCCGTTTCGAAGCTGAAGGGCCAGCGCTGTCCAAAGAAGCTTCCATGGTCATGTGGCCAGCATGACAATACAGAACGTTGTTTACCTTCCTGCAAGTTTTACTTATTTATCTTCTTGCATTAACTGCTTTCGAACTGCTAGGTTGGCAGGAGCTGGGCCAAGCAACGAGAGCTCACCCCGTTGCATGGATTCGGACTGCCGACCTTTCGATCGACAGCTCATGGTTCAGTGGTTTAACCCACTGCGCCTCCCCGCGGCCTGCTCTGGCTTGCTCTGTAATCTGTATTACTGTATAATCCTGTATATTCCTACTGCAGTGCCACTGATTTCAGTTTTTAGGGCCATACTATACATGCATGCAAATGTGTGTTGTAGAAATATACTTCCAAATAAAAATGGGGGTTTTTTTGGCTAAAAACAGCCACATGGGTAGGGTTACCATACGTCCCGGAATGTCTGGGACATTTCCGGATTTTGGGGTCCTGTCCCGGCATCCCGGAGCGTATGGTAGCCGTCCCGGGAAATCCGGGGGTGCTGCCGCCATTTTTCGCCCAGCTGCCATTTTTCGTCCACAACATGGTCTGCTTGGAACGAGCCTCACGCACGTGCCTCTTCGGAACAGACCTTTCGTCAATGCGTGCATGCGCACACGTGACCTGGAAGCCCTTCGTTCCAGGCTTCCCAGCCTATGTGCGCATATGCACGTTCTGACGAAAGGCTTATTCCTAAGAGGCGCATGCGCGAGTCTCATTCCAGGCAGGCTCGTTCCAGTTTCCATGTGGACGAAAAATGGCGACGGGGCGAAAAATGGACACAGCAAGGGGGGCAGTTTTTATAACAAAGGGAGGGTAAATAAATAATTTTTTGTCCGGCCTTATTGGCGGCCAAGAAAAAACCCAAAAACTTCACTTCCAGACCCCCCTCCCAAATTCAAACCAATTTTTGGTGCAAAAAATGGGGGAGCATTGGGTCGTCAAAAATATGGTAACCCTACACATTGGGAGTGTCCCAGTCTGGATCAGGATAGATGGGGAGGGGGAAGATTCACTCCTTCCCTTGCACACCATTTTGAAGCCAGATGTAGCCTCCCCCCCCCATGCAATGATTTGCTCCTGAAGTGACAATTGTATTAAATTGCCACTTCAGCAGCAAAGTGGTGCTTTTTTGGGTGGGGGGTGATTTTCAGCTTCCAAACAGCATGTTGGGTAAGAATGAATCTCCTGTGCAATCCACCCACCCCCATGCATTCTGGTCCACACCAGGGTGAGACCTGTGCTGCTTTTTAGCACAAAGGATGAAAAAATAAAAGATGCACTTCTAGCTGGAAGCATGTCTCTATAGCACGTTTGCATGCACATCTAGTTTGGCCCTTAGTTTACTTTCCCATAAGTGTGCTTAAGACCTAAGAACCTGGATAGGTGGGTGTGGAATATTGGAGACAAGCAATGTACACTTCTTCCTTTTTTTTTAAGGCTGAGTTTCTTTCACAGTATGGAATTGCCCTAGACTCAGGAATAACTGTTATAGGCGTGATAGTTGTACACCTACGAAATTTCAGACTTTGATGTGTCTGAAGAAGAGACCTCACAGTATGGTTTACTTGAATACACTAACCATTGACTGTATTTTAAAAAGTGATTTTGAAATGGTCATCCCATTTCTTGCTGAATTTACATTGGTGAGCTTGCAAGAGCATACAGTAGTTATTATTTAATCTAAATCCTTAAAGCAGAGGGTTTTTTCAGACTAAGTAAGATTAAATTTTTTGCAACATAATGTCTTGCTGCAAGGAGATTTCTGTGTGTATCTTAGGCTAATGGTGCTTATGATTATAAGTCTGAAAATGGGAACACACCTCTTAAGTTAAAGAACTTCCACATGACAGTGAATTTTTACTTATCTAAAGATATACTGTACAGTAAAGGGAAAACATTGACACAAATAGAGTGGAATTGGAGTTAGAAGTTATTACGCGAATCATTTACTCCATTATAAAGCAGGCTTGCACAACCTGTGTCCCACCAAGCTGAATGAGGGCCATTATTTTATTTTACTTTGTTTAATAGAATTTATTTCCTGCCTTTCCAAGTCTTGATGGACAGCATACATACAGGGGGGTTGGTTGTTAAACAACTCAAGTGGGCTATGTTTGCCTAACAGATGACAAAGTATTCAAGTCTGACTTAAAGCATTTCTGACATTTTGGCATTGCTGAGTTCTTAAAAGGCTCCAAGGAACTTTCTGACCCTTGAGGGAAATAGCACAGCAGGTTTAAATTTAAGTTCTGAGGTTAAGTGAAAATAAAAGGCGGTGACACACCAGCTGCGTTGCGGTGCATTGTGTCATGGTGAGGTGTGAGAGTAGCCATCGTTCCGCAACGCACCCTGTCTACACCAAAGGAAGCTGCACGGAGAAGGATAAGACGTCCTGCCCTGCCCCTTGCTCTCTGTTAGCCAATCAGAATCAAGTCTTTTCAGACTCTATTCTGATTGGCCAACGTGTTGCTCCACGTTTTGCCCCCACAGCAATGAACGCGGCCTCTCATTGGCCGAACACATCCAGGCCTGACCAATCAATCCCACCCACCCCTGGAACGTCCTTCTTCCTTTCTCTTCCTCCTTCCTTTCTCAATAAAAAAGGAATCCTTCACTTACATAGCACCCAGAGAATAAGCGGCGCCGGCGCAGAGGCTGACACCGCTTACTGCACCATCCCCTGGACTCTGAGTCTGCACTGCTGGACACAGGTAAGCTCTGCGGTGGAAGGGAGAGCTGGGGTGGTGGGGGAGGGGGCCATTGGCTGGCCAGGCCTGGGGGGGATGGCGATATCAGTGCCTAGCTGCACCAATATCCCAAGCCCCTTCTTGGGCGGGCCAGGTTGGCCTTACACAACCTCCTCGGTTGTGCGGCAGCTAAATTGCTGGCAAGCATCTGAGGAGGCCCGTGAACATCCCCTTCCCCTGAGGTGAGCCACTGCAACTTATGCAGCAGGATTGAGCTGTAAAAGCATAAGGAGTCAGCTTCATTCTGGACCCTTCATTGCCCCTCCAGGTCAGCTAAAATTTACACATCGTGATGAGCATAATGGGAAAGCCTGCAGTGCTCACCAGTCCTGCTGGCCCTAGCTGAGAAAGAAAGGAGGTTTTACATGTTCTAGGGTCATGTGTCTGGTAAGATAACAGCCACTCAGTTCACCGAAAGAACATCCTGTGAAATTTCTGTATTTTTTTTTAATGCAGAAAAGTCTGTGAAAAGGTTTTTGGTCATGAAGGGGCTGCTATGAATGAACTGGATACAAGAAACCACTTCTGTTTTCTAAATGAAAAGCTGACATTCATTCATTTTTTGAGTGAGCCAGAACATATGAATTCTTATTACACTACTGGATTACATAGAGAGGGGGTGTACAGATCTTCATCTGGGTACAATGCCAGAACAGGCTACACTATATTAGCAGACAAACTGACCCTAGCTTAAAACCCATTTTGCCCCAATGAGTGCTTTGAGCAACGCCTGAAAGAAAATAGTTTTTTAAAAAAAGGACTTCCCCCAATTTTTCTGGATTTTTTTGTGGAAATTAGACAGGTGAAACTATTTTTAAAACAATTTTCAGAGTTCTAGGGTCACCCCACTGCCCCCCCCCAGAAGAGTAAAGATCACTGTTTTTAGGGAAAATGAGGTGCAGGAATTGGTTGAAGGGTACCCCCTCCCCACTGAAATTAGAAATGAAACTTTGGCTTTTTTTTCATGGCCAGGGCCCTGGCTTTTGAATCCACTTTGTTTTGAGCACCTCAGGTGCAGGTGATCAGTTTTACAGAGATGTAAGTAGGAGAAACACAAGGCAATGTGCAAACAACAACCTTAGAGGGTAATCTAATGCTATTCCTGTAAGTTGGCTGTTTGTTTATGGTGGTTTTTTTTTCTATTCCCCCCTCAGGCTGAGCCTAGGAGGGGGTGAAGGTTGGGGTACTAAGAATTCTGTCTCCAGCCTCAAACTGACTATTTGCAGGGATCTGCCAGGTGTCTGTGTTATACTGATTTTCAGCAGGATTTTTGCAGGCAGCTCAAAGTAGATGTTTATTTCTAGGGGTTTTTTTTCTTTTTCTTTCCCCCTCATCAGGCTGAGCCTATCACAACAGGGTTGAAGGCTGGGCTACTCAGAATTATGTCTCCAGCCTCAACTGAGTGATTGCAAGTACCTTGCAGGCAGCTGTCATTATATACTGATTTTTAGCTAGATTGTTGCAGGGAGCTGTTTGTTTCTTGGGGGGGGGGTGTCTTTTCCCCCCCAGGCTGAGCCCAGCCTGGTGACATGGTATTTTTCCAGTAACAAGTGCATACAAGGGTCAGGAACTAGCCTCCAGCTATGTGGGGGTGGGTGGAATAACAGCCTTTGTTATAAGGCTGGCTGTATAACAAAAGCCGAGCCAGGCATTTAATACCCATCAAAATACCCATTTTAAATACCCATCAAAAACTATCTTTGCAAGACATCTTGCAAAAACGAACTCTTAAGAGCTATAACAACAAAACTCTTGCAGGCATGGACTTGTAACTTCGTACACATTGTGCTGAAACATGCCCCTAAAGAACCCTGAAGCACAGAAGTTGTGTGTTCAACACAACTACGGTTTTTTGAGCGTTTTTGTGCTAAACTCACAACTAAAGCTGCAGCACTTACAGGGTTTGAAGGGTCATAAAAAAGCCCTGGAAGGCAGGGAATTGTAACTTGGGGTACACTGTGCTGAGACATACCCCTACAGACCCCTAAAGCACAGAAGTTGTGTGCAGAACACAACTATGTTTTTTTGAGCGTTGTAGTAGTGAACTCACAACTAAAGCTGCAGCAATTAAAGGGTTCAAATGGCCATTAAAAAACCCTGGCAGGTAGTGACTTGTAAGTTGGGGTACACTGTGCTGGGACATCCCCCTACACAATCCTAAAGCACAGAAGCTGTGTGCACAACACAACTATGTGTGTGTTTGAGATCTTGTGTTGTCAGGTCTATGCTTTACATAGGAATGAATGGAAAAATTTGTTATGCCTTAAACCCCAATGAGTGGCATTTGCAACACCCATGCTACAGGTATATGGCACACCTGGGAATTTTTTTGCAGGTGTTTTTCACTATTTGGGGGTACCTTAAACATGTGACAAAAACTGGCATTTGGAAGTTCTGGGGAAATATGGCCTCGGGGCAAAAGGGGCTTTGTAGTGTGGGTAGTGTGTTTACCAGTTATTAACACAGTAGTGGTGCTATTTTGTGCATGATATCTTGTCCTTGGAGAATTATTGATCATGTTGCTTTTAAACCTAAAAACTGTACTACATCCTGAGTTGAAATGAACTATTAACATTTAATTCCTTAAGAAAAAAAAACTTAAATTAGGAGCAAGCAACATTATTTCAGCAGATAATAGTTATTCCCCTATACAGTACTTACTATAGTTCTTCCAGGAAGTTATAAAAAAGTGTGTCCACTCTCAAGGTCCGGGGACCCTGTCGCCAGGTACATCTCCGCTCCCTTGTCTGACTGGACTGATTGAACCTGGTTGAGGGCTCCACGCTGGGGACCAGACCTCCTCTGCTGAGTTATCACAGATGCCTTTACAGGCCTCAGATAATGGCCAAGGAAGGGGATTACGGCACCCTTGCTCCTTCTCCTGTGCCCATGCTCCTGATGGGTCACTGGTCATCCGACCTACCTGGTCTTGATCTTACCCTTCACTGGGCTTCCTCAGTGGCTAAAGGCTTGTCTTTCTATACATATGGAGGGCTGGTCTCGGCCTCACCTCTTCCTCCCTCCTTTCCAGCCCAAATAGTATCTCCCTGTGTTGCCCTGGTGTACCTCTCACCCCTGCCCAGCCCTCCCCTAGACTGCCTCCCCGCTGCACATCGGGGGCTCCACCCAAGGGAGGTCTCCTGCACTGCCACGTCGCTGAGTTGGTGGGGTAGGGCAGGATGCCTCCTGGGCCGCACACCCCACTGCTGATCTGGGGGCAGCCATGGCTCTAGGCGAAGCTTTCTTCAGTGTGCCTAGCGCTTGTCAGGCCTCCTCTGCAGGCGAGCTGCCCACCGCCACCTGCTCACGTACTGGAGCTGCCTCGTCTGCCTTGGTGATGTACCTGTGGGACCGCTGCTGCCAGCCGCAGGTACAAGCTCACCCAGACAAGGGGTAGGTAACACATTATATTCCCATTGGTTTAGTGCTGTGTTGCCATCAAGGATAAGGAGCAATGGTCTTTTACATTGCTTCCTGTGGTCCTTTCAAACTTATCAATGCTGTGGAGACCAGAGGAACCATACTCCAACCTCTGCTAAGAGCAGATCTTCATGGAAGCTTCCCGAGTTGGATCAAAGCTGTGGCTGATTTGGTATAAGTTTGTCTTATACAATATTACAATTCCCTATGTAAACTGAAACTTTCCAGGATATAATAGGGATTAAGTTAAAATGAGAATTTCACTAAATAATGTGGAATTAGAATCAAATTCAGATAATATAATAAAAAAATATTCACTTGGTTCAGCTAAGTTAGTGCACACCTCACAGCAAATCAAGCTCTGAAAAGACATTTAGTGTCATGCTCCTGAGAGAGAGAGAGAGAGAGAGAGAGAGAGAGAGAGAGAGAGAGAGAGAGAGAGAGGACAACTCATATCTGAACTATAGTACAGTAAAATTCTGATGGTCTGGTATCAAAGTCTTGCCAGAAGTGCTTTCAGCTTGGGAACAAACTCCTGACCTCTCTGGCCCCTGCACAGGCGCAGACAGGCTACAGAAACTGCTCAAGGACAAACCGAGCAGCTTGTAGTATTGTAAGTAGCAACCCTGTTGCTATAGCAATGAGGATGCTAGATTGAGAAGGGAGGACCAGGGGAGCATGTGTGATAAGGAGGTGTGTGTGTACACATCTGTATAGTCTAGCATATCTGATGATCCAGCACCACCCAGGCCCTGAAGGAGCCAGTTTACTATATCTAGTCTGGTGTCAACAAGGTACCCATGAAGGGAAGACCCATATAGTTGGTCTGAATAATTACCGGTAGTTCAACCCAGAGCGAAAAAGACCTGGCAGATACAACACTGAAAGCAGCAGCCTGGTCCATCCAGAGGGCTCTGTGTAGGTTCATCCTGCCATATGCTCCAGAGGCCAAAATCATCCAGTTCCACTTGCCAGAGTATCTGCCAAGCAGTCAAGTATTGTAGAGCACAAGGCTACAACCACAAACCTTTTAAGGAGGCACTCCCATCCATGGCAGGTGGGGCTGGTTACGTAATGGGTCATTCCATGTGAAATCAACCAATGAAAAATCCTTGATGTCATGGATTTTGTTCATTTTCGGTACATTTGTATCTTACCATGAGAAGTTTAAAATATTTTTTTTCAGATTTTTTTGTCCAT
The DNA here is from genome assembly GCA_026170595.1 of Plestiodon gilberti rubricaudatus. NCBI lineage: Eukaryota > Metazoa > Chordata > Lepidosauria > Squamata > Scincidae > Plestiodon > Plestiodon gilberti. The sequence continues at coordinate 9,135,047 of JANXHW010000003.1, read as the reverse complement.
CCGTTTTTGAGATATTGAATGTTCAAAATTGCCAAAAAAGGCCAAAATTCACTTGTCACCATACCTTCAAACGCCAGTTACAGGCTAACGATGACAGCTACAGATGTGAGACAGGTGTCATTTTAAAGCCTATGAATAGGGCTTTCATTTGATATACAACATGTCACAATTGTAAATTTTCAAGAAATTCAAAAATATTCAAATAATATTAATTTTGAAATTTTGGAAAATCGAACTTTTTTATAATTTTCAAAAAAATCACACTTAAAGGTATATGCCTTGCAGTCAATCAGTCAAAATTTCAAGATGGTATCTCAATGGTATCATACAAAAATTAAATTTTCCTGTTGGCAGTGACCAGGAATTAAACCCCTCAAGTCCATTTTTCTACAGTTTACATTGATAAAATAATGTGGTAAACTGAAATGAATCCAAAAATTTATAACAGGACTTATAGAGATAGATTTATAGAGAATGAATTCACTTTCTATTCTTTTACAGGATCATCTTTTTGGTAAAACTATCAAAATCATGAGCCTTTTACTTCTGTTCGTAGTTTTAAAATTTTCCTTTTAGTTGCTGAATAATTTCTGAATCAGCACATTGACATTTTTCCTCATCTAAATCATCTTCAGAAGTAAAAAAAAAATCTTTGTAGGTCCTTTTAATCTTCCCCATCTTTTCTTTGCACTTTAGATACTTTCTTCTTGACTCACCAAGGGAAGTTAATCACTTGATCATTTTGGATGTCCTTTTCTCCACCTTTTCCAGTTCTACAGTTTCCATTTTATGAGCAGAACTGTGTACCAAGAATTGTGTTCGAAGTGTGGCTGCACCATGGTTTTTATATAAAGGCATTAGCCAATATATAAAATCCATGATGGAACCACACTTGGAACACTTGATTCTGGCCTTATTGTTCAGCCAGGCCCGGGATGGAGGAGGGATCATCGGTGGCACGCTTTGCCAGATCCCATCCCCCGTCCTGGGCCTGTCTGGTGTTACACGGGACTCCCAGATTTGCGCTGGCCATTTTGCACATTCAAGGAGACCCATTGGGACGGCTGGGCCATTGGTGTAAAAAGGGACAAGGAGGCCTCCTTTACCTCAGAGGCCTCCATCTGCGCTGGCCCAATCCTGGATAGGATCCGGCGCAGTGTGCTTTTGCATGCTGCAGTAGTCCTAGATAAGATTGGGCTGTAAGACAGAGTTGTTTTAGGCCATTGCATGTATGTAAACATGGAACACAACTAATTATCATGAGCAGAGGAAAAGTGGTATAAAGATCTTATAAATAAATAAATAGTAGAGGACACAGGTATTGTTGGTTTGAAAGCCATGTATTTTAACATCTAAACCGCAGGAGATTACTGTGGTTTAGATGTTAAAATACATGGCTTTCAAACCAACAATACCTGTGTCCTCTACTATTATAACCAGCCATGAAAGCTTCCATTCTAAAAATAAATAAATGTTCTGACCCTACTGACTCATGTCACTAGGAGTCTTATACCAGATCCTACTAGCTGCTGACTCAGTGAGCAGCTTGTATGTTCAGGCTGCTATTTAACTGAATTGTCTTGGCTACAGTTTTGAAAGATACTATGTAGTGATATGTCATACCTTACCTGGCAGCAAACCTGGCTTTGCTACAGAGTATACACACAATAGGAGGCCACAGTCAATCTCAACTTCTGTCCTTATTAAATATGTCCGTCTGAAGCATTCACACCTCACAGTTTTAGATGTGCATATAACTACCCAAAATATACGTCTATACAGAATGTAATGTGTGAAGCAGTCCTTAAGCCCTGTGATTTCCATGGGAGCCAAGTACAACTTACTTACTGTATAACTGGAGCAACTCTACAACACACACTTGCAATCTACTGTCTTTCACAGTAAGAACTCTTATTTTTGTCCATACCATAGCTTTTCCAACCTGTGCTGCAAATAAACAGGCCACTACGGAGTAATTCACTTTGAGTTTCCTTTCCATTTGTGGGAAAATGCTTTTTTTTTTGCTTGAACTCCCACTGTGCAAAAGTTGCCTGAGCTATGTTGTGGGCCTTTGGCTGTTCAACATTTTTATAAATGACCTGGATGAGGGGGTAAAGGGAATGCTTATCATATTTGCTTGTTGTTGTTGATGATGATGATGATAAAATGTGTTTAGCCTGGAGAAGAGAGATTTGCAGCCCAATCCTGTGCATGTCTACTCAGAAGTAAATAGTCAATGGGACTTACTCCCAGTTAAGTGTACATAAGATTGCAGGCTAAGGGAAGACATGACAGTCATCTTCAAATAGCTGAAGGGCTGTTATCAGTAACGTCGACAGGACGTGGCGGGTGGGGTGGGCCACCGGGGGGTGACGCACGCAGAAGGGGTGACGCGCGCACCCACGCGCGTCACCGCCGCTGCGTGCATCACCCTCCGGAGGCTCTCCGAGGCCGGGAGAAGGCCTCGGAGCGTCCGCCCCTTCTGGCAGTCCGGAGCCTTCTGAGAAGGCCCATGCGTTGACGCATCATTTATTAGGTTTTTCGCGCATGCGCAGAGGCATTGGGCCTTCTCAGAAGACCTCAGACTGCTGGAAGAAGAGGACATTCAGCACCGACAGGCTGCAGCTGTGGAGGTGAGTCCCGTCGCAGCAAATTTTGGAGGGGGTGCCCTGGGGGTCACTAGGGTGATGCGCGATGTCACCCTAGGGCGGGCGTGGGTGACGCGCGCGCCCAGCCCCAGGGTGACGTGCGCTCTAGTGACTGCGCTGGCTGTTATGCAGGAAAAAAAATGGAGGGCTTACTATCTGTGGAATGTCCTAACTGTAAGAGCTGTCTGGTAGTAGAATAGTCTGCCTTGTACAGTTGTGGGCTGTCCCTCATTGGAGGTTTTCAAGGAGAGGCTGGATGGCCACCTGTCAGGGATGATGTAGTTGCCTTCATTGAGCAGGGGACTAGATGAACTCCAAGTTTCCTTTCCTTCCAACTCTAACATTCTATGGCATAAAGTGATACTTTAGAAACTATATTTTCCAATCAAGTCGTCAGTCAGTCAGTCAGTCAGTCTCTCTCTCTCTCTCTCTCTCTCTCTCTCTCTCTCTCTCTCTCTCTCTCTGGTTATTTTGCATTGATTCAGACACAAACACATCTGTTCCTTTCTCCTCTATGCTATTGACATGTGACAAATTGGCTGACAAGAATACTCCCCATTTTACTTTTAAGTCCATACTTCCTCCGAAGTGTCTTTTAATGAAGTGCTTATTTTCCTAGGTTGTGTTGCTTTACTATTACACTTGTAAATAGGGATTGACTGGGCAACTGAATGGCCTTATTTAATAAAGTGGTGGTGGTGGTGATGGGCCAGTTCTTTTCTTTAAAGCAATGTAGTTGTGTAGGGATATACACCTTTACAAAAAAGCCCCACTACCCCATTGGGTGGTGCAATGCCTATTTCTGCCTTTTTTATTTTAAAGACTATGTTTATTGAGTTGAGGATATTTATAGAGTGATGGAAAATGTGATTTCATTGTAATAGATCTGCTAACTGGGGGAAAAGACTTTACATCCTCTACAATGACCAGTACTGTATGTCACAATAAAAGGATAATCTGGAAGTGCCCTGCATTGAAAGTCTGCTTGATATCTACCATGTCCTCTGTATGTTGTACTTTAATATGTCCAGTGATTACTATTTTTTATTCTTTTAATGATCCAATAAGCAAATATCATGAAACAGGCTTCTGACTGAGAGCTTTTTGACTAAGCACTGGAACTTCTGAAAGCTAGCAACTACCCTGCCTCTTGCATGCCATGCAGCACCCGCCTGCCCCCCCCCCATTGCCTAGCCTTGGACCTGCCCACTACATTATCCCAACACAACAGCAGCTGAACAAGGGGAAGAACAATAAAACCCATAAAATACCCATTCAGGAAATCCTCTTGCATCACAATTATCACCAGCTGTAGCCAATTAATCTCTCTCTGCCATTCATATGCTGCTAAGCCAAGTATGAAACCTTTGCTTCTGAGTCTCTGCAGAGACATAAAAAAATAATGCAGCTGCTCCATATTTACTTACGATGCTCTTGCAAATTGCTGGCTTCATTTTTATTGCTGCCATGAGGTGAATTTAGGAAGGACTGTACCCTCTCTTACATTACTTTGGGCTCCTTTTCACACATAGTGTGGGGTTTTTTCTGGTAGCATGATGTGCTCTGAGGCAACAGGAAAGCTGCATTTTGAACTAGTATTTATCAGTTTGGGTGGTCTCCTCTACATGCACTGGCAACACTATACTGTTGTGAGTTATGAGCACAGGACTGGCAGTTGGCTTCACCTTTTTGGAAGGGGGCTTGTTAGCTTTCCTTTGAGAAAAAGACTGACTATTTCCCTTCCAATCTGTCTTTTTCTTAGAAGGGTGACTTGATGCTGAGGTTGACAGTGTCTTCTGCAATTCAGCTTCGGCTTGGAGGCCGAGCCGCCGAGGTCAGCGACACCTGACTCGCCTCGCAGCAAGGTCACCTGCCTTCGTGTCTTCATCTCGCTGAACCAGAAGTAATTCAGTGATGTGGTGATGTCGTCAGGTTACCCCAAATTACTTCTGGTTCAGCGATTTCTTATGCGTTTCACACTGAGTGCCTCAAAGGTAAGCAATGCCACTGGATGGCGCCACAATAAATCAATGCTCAGCATATGCGAATTTGCTAGTTGCAAATTTTGTGTATCTGTGAGGGGCAAGATTGAGACCACTTTGCACTATTCGCAAGGTGGGTCTCACTTTCTATGATCCCTGCCACCTAACAGCTGATGGGCTTGGGGATTTAAAAAGACAAGTTAAATTTTTCCCTAATGAGTGCTTTGAGCAACGCCTGAAAGAAAATAGTTTTTTAAAAAAAGGCTTCCCCCAATTTTTCTGGATTTTTTTGTGGAAATTAGACAGGTGAAACTATTTTTTAAAACAATTTTCAGAGTTCTAGGATCACCCCACTGACCCCCCCAGAAGTGCAAAGATCACTGTTTTTAGGGAAAATGAGGTGCAGGAATTGGTTGCAGGGTACCCCCTCCTCACTGAAATTAGAAATGAAACTTTGGCTTTTTTTTCCATGGCTTTTGAACCTGAGGTGCTCCACTTTGTTTGGAGCACCTCAGGTGCAGGTGAGCAGATGTACACAGCTGTAAGCAGGAACAGCACCAGGCGTTGCTCAAAGCCCTCATTGGGGTTATATGGGTAACAGAATAGACCTATGCAGCCATTTTCATCATATTGCATCATTTCCTATACTTTGTGAATTGACTTCTGGCTTTTTTCTCATGGCCAGGGCCCTGGCTTTTGAATCCACTTTGTTTCCAACACCTCAGGTGCAGGTGATCAGTTTTACAGAGATGTAAGTAGGAGCAACATAAGGCATTGCTCAAAACACTCATTGAGCCTTAGAGGGTAATCTAATGTTGTTCCTGTAAGTTGGCTGTTTGTTTCTGGGTTTTTTTTTCTATTCCCCCCTCAGGATGAGCCTAGAATGGGGTGAAGGTTGGGGTACTAAGAATTCCGTCTCCAGCCTCAAACTGACTGTTTGCAGGGATCTGCCAGGTGGCTTTGTTATACTGATTTTCAGCAGGATTTTTGCAGGCAGCTCAATGTAGATGTTTATTTCTAGGGTTTTTTTCTTTACCCCCTCATCAGGCTGAGCCTCTCAGGGCAGGCTTGAAGGCTGGGCTACTCAGAATTATGTCTCCAGCCTCAACTGAGTGTTTGGAAGTACCTTGCAGGTAGCTGTCGTTATATACTGATTTTTAGCTGGATTGTTGCAGGGTGCTCAGTTAAGCTGTTTATTTCTGGGAGGTTTCTTTCCCCCCCCCCCCAGGCTGAGCCCAGGGCATGCTGAGGACAGGGGGTGAAGGTGGGAGTAATCAGAATTCTGTCTCCAGCCTCATGCAGCTACTGCAAGGTGCCCCTTGCTTTTGAGCAACCCAGCTTCGGTGAGCTCATTGCTAAGATATATATCATTGTAAAACAGTAATTTTCAACTGACATTCTTCTACTAAGAAGTGCATTCAAAGGTCAGGAACTAGTCTGCAGCTAAATGGGGAACAGTTGCCTCTTTGTATAACTGATAGCTGTCATTACGTTTGATGGCCGAGGTATTTAAATGTCTCTTAAAAAAATTAAAGGGACAAGAACCAAGACGATCTTGCAAAAACTAACTCTAAGAGCTATAAAAAAAACCCTGGCAGGTAGTGACTTGTAACTTGGGGTGCACAGTGCTGAGACATACCCCTACAGACCCCTAAAGCACAGAAGTTGTGCGCGGAACACAACTATGTTTTTTTGAGCGTTTTTGTGCTGAACTCACAACAAAAGCTGCAGCATTTCAAGGATTTGAAGGGTCATAAAAAAACCCTGGCAGGTAGTGACTTGTAATTTGGGGTACACTGTGCTGAGACACCCCTGCAGACCCCTAAAACACAGAAGTTGTATGCAGAACTATGTGTTTGAGATCTTGTATTGTCAGGTCTATGATTTACATAGGAATGAATGGACAAATTTGTTATGCCTTAAACCCCAATGAGTGGCGTTTGCAACACCCATGCTACAGGTATATGGCACACCTGGGATTTTTTTTTGCAGGTGTTTTTCTCTATTTGGGGGTACCTTAAACATGTGACACAAACTGGCAGTTTGGTGACACAAACTGGCAGTTCTGGGGAAATATGGCCTCGGGTCGAAAGTGGTTAAAAAGGATTTATTTATTTATTTTTTATTAGTAATAATAGTAGTAATAATAATTAATAATACCAGCATTTATATACCGCCTTTTCTTGGTCATCAGATTTCTCCTCTGACTTTAATTCAAAGATGGTTCACATAAGCAGGCTATCTAAATCCCCCAAGGGATTTTTTACAAATACAATACAAAGTTCTAATCTTGCATAGAACACTACATTCCAGATGGGTTCCTTCACAGTCTGGCTTCTCTCTGGCATTCGCCTCCCATGCTCTGTGAGTGCTTCCTGCTTCCATTTTGTAATCAGCAGCAGGCTCAGGGACAAGCAGCAGCGACTTTTTGTAAGGGACTGTAGTGGGAGACTGCTGTCATATATGCGGATCGTTGTTAAATGAACCATTGTTAACCGGGGGAGACCTGTTGCAATAATGCCTCCGAACATGAACATACAACACACTCCTGCTTCTTCATTATTCCTTTACTTGTTCCAGAGCTGAATTCACAGTTTTCTCAGAACTCTATTAATTTGTATGAAGAAAAGTGTAGTTACTCATAACAACATACCTTATGCATCTCTAACACCTGGAGCAAGGCCTTTGATGATGATCTGAACATACAAGGCAGGGCCTATATGGGAGGAGGCTGTCCTTAAGCTACCTAGGTCTTAGGCCTTTAAAGGTAATAACCAGCATCTTTAATTGAGCCTGGAAACAAATTGGTAACTGATGTAGATCCAGCAACCTAGGCTGTTTTGAACCCTACGAGTGGTTTCAGTCAATAACTGGATTGTAGTATTCTGTATCAATTGAAGTTTCTGCATACTCTTCAAGGGCAGCCCCATATAGAGCACATTAGAGTAGTTTAGCCTGCATGTAAATAGTGCATAAATTACTGTGGCAAGGTTAGACTTCTCTAGGAAAGAGTGCACAGCAAATCATTCAAAGCTGGTAAAAGGTGCTCCTACTCGCTAAGCCACCCGAGACTCCAGTAGGAGCCCTGGATCAAGGAGAACCCTCAAACTGTGAAACTGGTCTTTAAATGGAAGTGTGATCCCATACAGAACAGGCTGCATGCTTTTGCCTGGCTTATCCATCATTTCTCAGTGGATTGGCATGATAAGGGAAACCCCTTATCCCATATTGTGTAAAGAATGAACCACGTCCTTGTCTTGCACTACTAAACAGAACAGAAGGAGAGCTCCTTTTGGGGGGGGGGGGCTGCATTCATCTAGAAGGAAGAAGTGTGTTTGTATCAGGGTTAAAATGATTCTCAAGAGAAATAATAGCTCATCATTCAGCAATAGATTTGCTGGTGATGGAGGAGAAAAAAGTGGTACATAATCAGAAAACAGTTATTCACTGCTGCAATCCAGAAATAAATGGCAACCAAGAAAACTGAATGGGGCCTGGCCTGTAGCCCTGGAGAGACAAGATCAGAGGTTCTGCTTGAGAGGAATATCTTGCAACAACCCGGTTTCACCTTATCTTTAACTGAACTGCTTATATCTTTATATTGAGGGCTTCTGAACCATCTCATTTTAGTTTATAGCCCTCTTAGAATACATTGAGAACACAACATGTGTAAACTCAGAAATTAGAACTAGTTTCTATTGCAAATACAAAACCAAAATCAAAGGGGAACATGTACTACTATATACAGTATTCAAATGCATATAGCTTTAGATGCCTTTTTCAGGAAAGAACTTTATTTGCAATTTAAATATGTCTGTTAGTTCCACACAGGCATCACACTGGATATTGTGGCTTTCATCTCTGTAATTGAGGTATAAAGGCTAAATATTTACATATATAGATACTCTTCCCATATTAAGCCAAATGGTCATAAAAAGGCTCTTTTAAAAAAGAGAGTAAAATATGCGGGAGTTCTCAATCACTAAGACAATTTCCCAAAGGCTGGAATTTAGCTGGTTGGTATGATGGATCTGCTATAAAAGCACTTTAGTTGCTTAGCTGTGTTTCCAATGCATCTTTTTGTTTTTAGATATTTTGAGTGGCATCTCAATGCTTTCTTTGAACAGCAGCCAACTCAGGCCTCCCATTTTGAAAATTGGATAAAAATAACCTTTCTTTCTGTTTTTGTCATGGTCTTTTCTGCCTTTGTTAAAGCTCAAGTGGGTTCATTCTCTTAAGGCTGTGACACACCAAGCACGGCTGCAGCGCACACACCCGGTGGCCGACTCACACGACAAACTCGAAGCACACTGAAGGCGAGCTCTGGTTTGTGGTCTCCCTGGATTGGACACTTGCTGGTCCCCTGTGATTGGTTGCTTGTGGTGGGGGAGGAGTACTGAGTGAGCATGGATAACTCGTGGATTCAAATGAATTGAAATGCTTGATTTCGATTGGCTGAAAAACTCCTGGGTTATCATTGGTTACTCCGCGTCTCACCCCCAGACTTTCAAATTTGGGCTCTCATTGACTGAACATGTCAGAAGCGTGTCTGAGATGAGCCTGGATGAGTCTCGGAACGCAACTTCCAACGTGCTGTGCGTTCTGGCCGCTGATCAGGCACAGGAACGCGGACGGCGCTGGGCTTTATGTGTGCGGCCGTGCTTGGTGTCATAACCTTTACCTCCACCTTGCAAGCATTGTTGTATTTTTTATCCATAAAAAATGGATTTTTTGTCCCTAATTTTGGCAGCATTTGATAAGGACTCCGCTGAGGAATTAAGGATACAAATAGCGAATGTTTTATTAAAGGCAAAAATTCCTGACAGTAACATCAGTAGGGCTGAAGTAATGGCTGTTAGACAATTAAGAGACAATACGGATTTAGTAATCTTACCAGCTGATAAGGGCAATGCCACTGTGATTTTAGATTCTAAGCATTATTGCAGCAAAATTAGGGACCTGCTTGGTCCTGAAACTTATACAATTTTTAAAAAAGACACTACTAACAAGATTTTAAGAGAAACTAATAAATTGATTAAAAACTCTAATTTTAATTTAGAAGTAAAGAACAGACTGGTCAAATCCGAGGCATTGCCTCCCAGATTATATGGATTACCTAAAATCCATAAAAATGGTTGCCCTCTAAGACCTATTGTGAGCAACATTGGAGCTCCTACACATGGGTTATCTCAGCATCTAGCTAGAATATTGCACCCATATATTGGCAATACACCCAGATATGTTAAGAATACCTATCATTTTGTGGAATTATTGCAGTTCATTAATTTAAAACCTGAGTCTAGATTAGTTAGTTTTGATGTTGTTTCTTTATTTACAAAGGTGCCCCTGGCTAAAGTAATGGGACTAATTGAAGAGCTTACCATCCCTAGAGAGCTTATTCCATTATTTCAGCATTGTCTGACATCCACCTATTTCGTTTGGAATGGGGAATTTAGGGAGCAAAAAGAAGGGGTGGCGATGGGGAACCCCCTGAGTCCAGTCATAGCTAATTTGTTTATGGAGTCATTTGAGCGTCAGGCATTGGACTCAGCCAATTTGAAACCAGATTATTGGGTAAGATATGTAGATGATATTTTCTGTGTATGGACACATGGAGAGAGTGAATTAGAGAAATTTATGCAACATCTTAATAGCCAGTGTGAGGAAATTCAGTTCACAATAGAAAAAGAACATAATAATTCCCTACCCTTTCTGGATGTGTTGGTAACACGAAGGGAAGATCTATCAATAGGAACCACAGTCTACAGAAAGTCTACACACACTGGCAGATATTTAAACCAAAAATCAAATCATCATCCCTCACAGAAAAATTCATTAATAAATTCCCTGATCTACAGAGCAATTAATGTATGCGATAAGGAATCCCTGGAGTCAGAAAAAAATAGTATTATTTCAGTCCCTGCAAGCTAATGGGTATTCTACAACACAAATTAATAAATGCTGGCTACAGCAAAGCCAGAAAATTAAAGCTAAAAGAGAGGGCAGGATTAAGAATGATAACGAAATTAAGGAAACAACAACAGATGAAAAGGTGTGGATTTGTCTTCCGTTTATTAAAGGGGTAACAGATAGAACAGCACGTATTTTAAAACAGGGAAATATAACAACAATTTTTAAACCCACAACCAAAGTGCAACAGGTCTTAAACAATCCAAAAGACAGGAGACGAGCATTATCGAATGCTGGAATTGATTGTATTCCTTGCGAATGTGGGAAATGTTATATTGGGATGACGTGCAGATCTATAAAAAACAAGAATGAATGAGCACGAAAGATCTCTGCGCTTGAAACACCCCGAGCAGTCTTCGATTGCAGAGCATTCTCTGAGCACAGGACATTACAGGATAATAATATTATCCCAATGGAGAGAATTATTGCGAGTATGCAGACAATACTGGCGGAGTTTGACAGCAACACGGCAGAAGAAATTAGGATCGCTACGGCCAATGTGTTGCTTAAAGCAAAGGCACCCAAAAGTAATATAACAACAAGGGAAATAATGGCAATTAAGCAACTAAATAACAACCCTAATATTGTGATTTTACCGGCGGATAAAGGCAACGCCACTGTAATTTTAAATAAAGATGAATATGTAATGAAGCAGGCATTATGGGTTTTCTAGCCATGTTTATTATTTGAGAAATAAAACTAAAATCGTACTGTCTTCTTAAGAGATTTCTCTCACACACACACTCTGGAGATGTGCGTAGAGGCGAAGATGAGTCTTTATTTCTCCTACCAACGTTTCATCCCACACGAGGGACCTTGTCAAGGTAATTCAGCATAACACTGCATAACGACACTGAGAACATGGAGCTCTTGCTAGCATATACCAGTAAAAGCCTTTTACTGGTATATGCTAGCAAGAGCTCCATGTTCTCAGTGTCATCCAGCAGTGTTAGTTTTATTTCTCAAATAATAAACATGGCTAGAAAACCCATAATGCCTGCTTCATTACAAATTGTACCAAGCCATGAAAGTTTCCATACTACAAAGATGAATATTTTAATAAACTTTCGAACCTACTGTGTCCAGAAACCTACAAAGTTTTAAACAAGGATCCAACTAATAGAATTTTAAGGGAAACCAATAAATTAATTGCAGAATCTAACCTCAAGCCTGAAATAAAAAATAAATTAACCAAAACCTCAGCCCTGCCGCCTAGGTTATATGGGCTTCCTAAAATTCACAAAAATGATGTACCATTACGACCAATTGTCAGTAGCATAGGATCTCCGACATATGACTTGGCACAATATCTGGCGCGAATTTTGTCACCATATATAGGGAACACCTTTCATTACGTGAAGAATTCTTACCACTTTATAGAGCTTTTACAAACGGCTAAACTAACAACGAATTCGGTACTGGTCAGTTTTGACGTTGTGTCACTGTTTACGAAGGTTCCGGTAACAGAGACTATGAACATTATAAGTGACCTAACTATCCCCAGGAATCTTATCCCATTATATGAACACTGCTTGAATTCCACGTACTTTGTGTGCAATGGAGTGATTAGGGAACAAAAAGAAGGTGTACCAATGGGGAGTCCGTTGAGCCCAGCAGTTGCCAACCTCTTCATGAAGTTTTTCGAACAAAAGGCACTGCAGACATCCAGGTTGAAACCATCTACCTGGCTCAGATATGTAGATGACATCTTCTGTGTGTGGGATTATGGAATGGAAGAACTGAACGGATTTCTGGGGCACCTGAACAGTCTCTGCCCGGAGATTCAGTTCACCATGGAGGTGGAAGAGAACAAAACCATTGCCTTCCTAGATGTGGTAGTGAAAAGAAATGAAGACTTAACGTTTGGGCATGCAGTATACCGCAAACCTACTCATACTGGAAGGTACTTAAATCATGCCTCGAACCACCATCCCTCACAGAAGGGTTCGTTGATTAATTCCTTAGTTCACAGAGCGATACATGTCTGTGACAACCAATCTCTTGAAGCTGAAAAACAAGTTCTAACACGGTCACTGACGGCAAACGGATACAAAAAGAAACAAGTGGACGAATGTTGGAGGAAACAGTTAGCAAGGAAAAATCACATTGTGGCACCTGGAGAAAGTAACAGTGAGAAGCAGACAGAAAACAAAGAACAGCCATAGCTTTCGTTACCCTTCATTAGGGGTACAACTGATAAGATAGCCAAGATCTTTAAGAGATATGTGAAAACTATTTTCAGCCCAACAATGAAAATAGAGCAACTGCTACACAATCCCAAGGACCCCAGACCAGCGTTATCTAACCCCGGAGTATATGAAATTGGTTGCGAATGTGGGAAAGTTTATCTGGGACAAACGAAAAGACCAATAGGGGTCTGGGTACGGGAACATCAAAGAGCAACAGATGCAAAGCAAGAAGAAAAATCAGCAGTAGCTTTGCACGCGAAAGAATCAGGGCACAGGATAATGTTTGAACATTCACGCGCCTTGTTTCATGAACCCAGATTAAAACATAGATTAAATTTGGAGGCTCTAATGATTTCCCAGACGAAATCTTCAAAGTTACTGAACCGCCAGCAGGAAATGACATATGCTAATAGGATATGGATGCCAATGTTGAATAACCAAAGTAATAAGTGTTGAATAACTATGAGGACAAAAGTAGTGGGTCCCTTTAACTTTGAGCAACAGACTGATGTTTAACTGTCACCACTCCGTAACATTCTTTTTCATCCAGCAGTTTTTTACTGCCAAATTGCCTTGAGAAAGCTCTGTGAATGGAGTGAAACGTCGGCTTCGGAAGTAGGATCCCGTGTTGTTGTTATTGTAAGAAAACATTTTCTGTGTATGTGACACCTGCACAATATAAAGAAATCTAAACAAACAACAAAAGCGGTAAAGGATTTTATTTCTCTATTTTTACATTGACATGGCTGCAGAACCCATACAGTTAAGAACCTTGTCACCAATTTTATCTGTCGCAGCTCCGCCTGGATTTTTTCTTCATACTTCCCCCCCCCACACACAAAACCCATTCTTGAGTGACTCCAAGGGCTCTGAGGGCCTGCATGGGCCACAGGGTGAGCTTCTGGTGCAGGGCCTGACCTGGAAAGCTCGCTTCACCCTGCCGCGCAACTCCGTGCCATAATAAAAGCGCAAGAGCAGTCGCTCCCAATGGCTCTTCCATCCCCGCCAGGAACATTCTCCCTCTCGTCAGGAACATCCTCCCTTGCCAGCCAGAAACCAAAGGTCAGTCAACGGAGGCTTCCTCACCCCTCCAGGTACGTCCACCCTCCAAGAACGTCCTAACCTTGCCAGCAAGTCTTCCCTCACCAGCCGGGAACGTAATAATTGGAAGACTCACAAGTAAGCTATCTCTTTAATCTGTAAGCTGTTTCTTAAAAACTTTCTTCAAGTTAGTAAGATGTGATGTGTTACATCCCCCCACCCCAGCCTTGCTTTCTTCAAATTAGCAAGATGTGGTGTAGGAATTTTAAAAAAAATAATCAAAATATCTATATTCTCTTTTTCCCCCAGGTTTGTAACCAATTCATCAGCTATCTAATGTTGTGGACTGCATCAGATTACATTTTAACATCTCTAAACATTTAAACATTAATAAATTGGACACAGAACACACAACACTGCTTTTTGCTTTTTCAATTCAACACATTTGTGAAAAAAATAACACCATTTTCAAATACCCCTAGTCATCATAAGCAGATTCCATTCCAAGAGGGGTGGAGGTATTCAGGATGAAACGTTCATCCCTTTACCCCGAGTAATGGCCCAGCTGCCCCAATGGCTCTCCTTCGATGTGCACCAGTAAAATGGCTGGCGCAGCCAGCCAGGCCCAGCAAAGGGGGGAGTGTGCCGCCAAGGATCCTCACCCTTCCCGGCTCCTGTCACCCAATCCCCTCTCCCATTCCGCCCTCCTCACACCCCTACGCTGCCCAGCGCAGTCCTTACCTGCGTCCGGCGGCAGTCTGCATCCAGGGTAGAGCGTGCAGCACCGGCCTCAGAGCCAGCGCTGCTTACTCTCTGGGTGTTGAAAACGTGCCTTATGGTTTATAGTTCCTTGTTGCATTCTACCCACTATTGTATACCAGTGGGCCAAGTCATCAGAGCAATCCCCTTGAATTTCACAACGCATATGGTACACAGATTCAATTACTTATGCCAACTGGTATCAACCACAAGTGCCATCCGTTTAGCACATTTCAAAGTGAGGCCTTTACATAGATGGTTCCTGTCCATTTTCAGACTTCCAATACACTGTCTATACAAGATTCTACACAGATCCGATATTGCATTTCCGGCACTGGTGGGTTCCTGCAGAGAATTTCTTCAGAGGTCTGCCTTTCTGAGCCACCTTGGAGAAGTATAAGTACTGATACTTTCATGTGGGACTGGGGAGCTCACTGTGGCTCTCTCAAGATCAACGAGGCTTGGTCTGCCCAGAGAAGCAAAGGTTACATCAACACTTTATAATTTGTTACCATTTTTAAAGAACTCAAGATCTTTCCTTCCACTTTTGAGAAGGGTCTTGAAATAGAAATACTGCCAGATGACTCTATAGCTATGTTCTGCATAAAAAAACAAGGGGGCACAGAGTCCAGGCTCCTATGCTCTCTGGCTTGTGCTATTTAGCACCTGTGCATTGAATATCACACTGCTGATTATCATTCATCTGACTGAAGAACTGTACAAGATGGCAGATTTATTTGGTACAAGCAGGAAACAAGACAATTAAGAACATAAGAAGAGCCCTGCTGGATCAGGCCAAAGACCCATCTAGTCCAGCTTCCTGTATCTCACAGTGGCCCCCCAGATGCCTCAGGGAGCACTCTATACAAACAGCCCAATCCTATCCCCCACCATCTGCCACATTACCTGGGTGTCAATGTGGCGTGTCAAGGAGAGTCTGCCATGTGTACAGAGCCACTGGCCATTTCTGCCAGAAGCTCTGTTGCGTGTGATGGCAGCTCTACATTAGTGCCATCACATGACCATTTATGATAGTGGATTGATAGATCCACTGTCGTAAATGGCCCATAGGATTGGGCCGTTAGACACCTGACACTCTACAAGTCATCATTCATATTCCTTTCTATGGACCTGTTTGCCAGTAGTCAAATGGCAAGATGCAGCCATCTTGCACCCAAGCAGGTCAAGATCCTCAGTCCATAGGGGATGAGTGCTTGTTTTCTTGGGAAGAAGCCGATTTTTGTGTGCTCCTCCTTTCCCAGAAGGTACAGGTTTTGGTGATGTCCACAAGTCTAGGTAATGTTAAAGTGGATTAGACAAGTTGAGGAAGGATAAGTTTGCCAATGGCTGAGGGCCCAATCCTATCCAACTTTCCAGCACTGATGCAGCTACAATGCAGCCCCGAGGTAAGGGAACAAACATCCCCTTACCTTGAGGAGGCCTCTGTGAGTAGTCCTCCACCACAGGATGCAGTGCATTACCACTGGAAAGTTGGATAGGATTGGTGAGCTGACCTTTTAACCTTTTAACAAATGGCTTTTAACATATGTAAACTCAGGTGACCCACTGGGGTTGTTTGTTTTAAATTGTTTTAATTAATTATTTTAATGTGTATATATGTATTTTAATGTGTTGTAAGCCGCCTTGAGTGCCCTCGGGAGAAAGGCGGGGTATAAATTCTTTAAACAAATAAATAAATAGAACACCCAGGTTCAAAGGCAGTATGCTGTTGCCTTCTGTCCATGCCTTTACTTTGCAGTTATTCAAAAAGACTAAAGACTGGCCTGACCATTATATTTATTGCTCCAAACCTATGCGTGTATACTTGGGAATAAGCCGCATTGAATACAATGAGATTACTTTTGCGTAATGTGATTAGTATCAGGCTGCATATCACATAATGGTAAAAAACAATTTTATTGCAATTTTGGTAAATCTCTTTTGTTTTAAATGGAAACATGATTGTTAAAATATGTCTAATTTTAGCTCTTTCCTTTCAATAGAAAATTAAAATGTTGCTTTTTCTTTCATTAGTTGTGCATCCAGTGCATTTATATATAGAAATATATCATTATAAGCTTCTGTTGTCATGGTAATGTAGGGCTGGAGTTGTCAGACTTCAACAGTTTCTCACTATAATATGAAATGCAGCAGACCAGAGGAAACATGAAATTGTATAATGTCAACAGTATCTCATTTATATCTATTTTTAATAGTTGGGACATGCCTATACGTTTATTTTGTGTTGGAGTGTGGTTGTTTTTGGAATGTGTAAACATTTCAGTGCAACTGTTTTAGACAAATGAATCAAAACAATTGTCAGGCAATGGTGTGCTTCACTGATGGCAGGGAAACAGCAGATCTTGAGCCGGAGTCTCTTGGCATTTCAGTGATCATCATGTTGAGGGACTGATCCCCAGATTCTGTAGAAAGCTGAAGAGCAGGGCCAACAGAGTTGAGAGTGTTAAGAAGCGTCCGTTTTCTCAAATAACTAACTGCCAACTTGCTGGAAACTGTTCTGGCAGGCAAGGACCAGCGTGTGTCTGGTTCGAGAATCCAAAAGACAAAATCTTTCTGGTCATTTGTCAGATTTTGACCAAGCTCTGAGACAGGCTGCCAGTGCGTATTCAGTTCTAGGGCAAGCAGATGAGAGGCATACTGAGGGGCATGGCATACTGAAGTTCAATGAATAAACAAGCGGCTAGAGGCAGAAGATGTGGTTGAGAATGAGTGGATGTCAAGTACCAGGCAAGGCAAAGGAATCGGACAAGTTGCTCAAACAGACACCTTGCCTATGTAGAGTCAGCCAGACCCCTTTTGGTTCCTCAGATCCACATGAGCTGACGACTGCAGTACCTTCTCTGGCCAGTATATGGGTGGTGCTACAGCACCACAGATCAACCCAATGTTTCCCTGTGCCTTGGAGCTGCCTTGGTGGCAAAGACATGTGGTGGTGAGGGGGGGGGGGGCGAAAGGTGTGGCAACCCCGCCCCTCCTACTCTACCAAAAATAATTGCAGCCGACCTTTGAAATACGCTCGCGCACTGCCCAATGCACTTGATTAGCAGGTGGTGCATGAGCACACTTCAAAGGTCGGCTGTGGCGATTTTTGGTAGAGTAGGAAGGGGCAGGGTTCCCTCCCCTGTGACGGAGGCACCACATGTCCCTGCTTGGTGGTACAGGAAATCAGATACCTAAGTAAGCCCTGCTGCTTTAGTTCCTGATTTGATATGCCCAGCATTTGACATGAAGGAGAGAGTGAAATTCACTGGAGATGCCTCAGCAGTCCCTTCAGCCACCAACTGCTACTGCCCCTGCTAATGTTTGGTAGTTCAAAGCCTTTGTATCTAAACTTTAAAAAGTTCTCTAATTTTTCCTAGGTTCCCCTTGTGATTAACGATTGGTTTTTATTACTGGATGTTTTAGTGATATAGTTCTGATTTGTTATTGTTATATGTTTTAATATGATTTTGTAAGCTGCTTTGGATGACCCAATTGGAGGGGAAAAGAAGGGTAATTTTTAAAAAGTAAAATACTGTAAATGCATTTTAAAAAATCATTAATGTAAGATTTTCAATATATGGGATCCCTACTTACAGCGCAATCCTGTGCAAGTTGGGGCAGCCAGCCAAAATGGCTGGCCGCTGCATCCTAAGCAGGATGTGACCACATCAGCGCGGCCCAGGCTCACCTTGGGGGAAGGGGACATTCTTCCATCTTCCCCTTCCCCCGGTGGAAGCCGGCGCACAACCAGGGAGGCCGTGTAAGAGCAGCCCGGCCTGGAAAGGGGCTTGGAATATCGGCGTAACCCAGCGCGGATATCCCTGCCCCATCCCAGGCTGCACCGAGCAATGGCCCAATCCCTTGTCACACCTGCCCACCCTCCCCATGCTCCTGCGCCGACTGGCGCGGGCCTTACTGCGTCGGCTGGTGCAGGTCCAGGTAGGTGGCGGATTAAGCGGTGCCAGCCTCCGTGCCGGCGCAGCTTCCTGCAGAGGAGCCACAAAAGTGCTTTCTGGAACATTTGCGACTCCTTATGCCAGTGGAGCGAGAGCTCCGCTGGCCTATAGTTAAGCAGGATCGGGCTGTTATTTTTACTTGCATAACTCATACTGAAGTTTTAGATGAATAAACTAAGCTGAGATATAAAAAAGTAAAGGTGACCCCTGACAATTAAGTCCAGTCGTGTCCGACTCTAGGGTGTGGTGCTCATCCCCATTTCAAAGCCGAAGAGCCAGTGTTGTCCGAAGACGCCTCTGTGGTCATGTGGCTGGCATGACTCTCCTTGCCGCAGCGCGTAGCACGTGGCTGGAACACGGAGCGCCGTTTACCTTCCCGCAAGAGGTACCTATTTATCTACTCTCATTAACATGCTTTGGAACTGCTAGGTTGGCAGGAGCTGGCCAAGCAACGAGAGCTCACCCCATCGCGGATTCGAACTGCCAACCCTTCGATCGACAGCTCATGGTTCAGCGGTTTAACCCACTGCGCCACCCGCTGGCCAAGCTGAGATATACATATACGCTAATGGGTTCCTGAGCGTCTGTGACGGATCAGGAGAGAGATCTTGGGGTGCTGGTGGACAGGTCGATGAAAGTGTCGACCTAGTGTGCGACGGCTGTGAAGAAGGCCAATTCCATGCTCGGGATCATTAAAAAAGGGATTGAAAATAAAACGGCCAATATTATTATGCCCTTGTACAAATTAATGGTAAGGCCACATCTGGAGTATTGTGTCCAGTTCTGGTCACCACACCTCAAAAAGGATATAGTTGAATTGGAACTTTGAGAACCCCTGCTGTAGATAGTGGAAGCTTTTATCCTCTCTCAGACAAAAGAAAATATTTCTTTACACAGCGCGTAATTAGTCTGTGGAACTCCTTGCCACAGGATGTGGTGATGGCACCTGGCCTAGATGCCTTTAAAAGACGATTAGACAGATTCATGGAGGAAAAATCCATCACAGATTACAAGGTATGATGGGGATAAGCAACCTCCTGGTCTTAGTAATAGGTTCTCTCTTACTGCCAGATGCAAGGGAGTGGTGACAGGATACAGGTGTGTCTTATGTGCTCCCTGAGGCATCTGGTGGGGCCACTGTGAGATACAGGAAGCTGGACTAAAAATGGGCCTTTGGACTGATCCAGCAGGGCTCTTCTTATATTCTTATAGAACCAGGGTTTAATTCCAAAGAAATTGATTGGTAGAAGATTTAGGACAGAGAAAAGGAGAAACTTCTTCATACAGGGCATAATTAGTTCATGAAATTTGAGATGTGATGACGGCCACTAGTTCGGATGACTTTAAGGCAGAATTGGACAAATTCATGGAAGACAGGTCTATCAAGTTATTCTGGCTATGCACTACCTCCAGTTTCAATGGCAGCATGCCTCTGAATTACCAATTGCAGGGGAGCAATGATAAAAAGGAGGTATGCCTTTCTCTCTTGGTTGTGGACTTCCCAGACACAGGTTGTGGGCCATTGTGGAAAACAGAATGCTGGTCTAGGTGGACCTTTGGCCTAATGATCCAACAGGGCATTTCTTATGTTCTTATGTGTAATGTGTCCCAGTCTGTGGTTGTTGTTGTTTTAATTAGCATGCCATGGAGCTGAAATGGAATGAAACTGCAGCAGGGAGTTGGGTGACTTTGGTACTTTGTCCCTGCCATGGTTCTAGTCTCTGGTTTCCATTTTTATTGGGAAAGAACCCCTTTCCATTGAAACCAATGGAAGATTCCCCCCCCCCCATAATAATAGTACGTAGGGAGGGCTGTGGTTGGGATTGGAACTGTGGTAGGGGCAAGGTGGTCGCATCTTCCTGCTTCCCGTGTGGCGGTTTAATTCTTTCAGCCTTCCTTGGAACTCTATTCACAATCTCAACCCCCACCCCCAAAAGAAACTCAGAACCATGTCACACATTTGTCATGACATATAGTTTGACCCTGAGAATCACTTGTGAAGTTTTATACGATGAACAAAGTCCTGCTGCTATCCTGTGAAATTCATTTTTTTTTCTTTTAGGTCCTAGTGCTACATTTCTCCTTCTTCTTTAAAGAACTTGCACCTATACATGATACCTCCAGTGATATTCTTCTAGAAAAAAGTTTTTCTATAGCTAATACAAATTTCTCTTAACAGTTTCACTAGTTATATGTCTCCAGCAAGAGAGGAAGAAAAATGAATGAAGCTTAAGTTTGCATCAAAAAGGAAATTTTGAATGTACTTAAATATATTATACTGCAATAGACTTTAAAGATGTCAGAAGACATAACACGTCTTTGGATAATCGTGGTTGTACTTGTGAGATCCTTCCTGTCGCTATCTGATGACAAAGAGGCTTTATTTTTCTATTGGAAATTGAGTACCACTGTCATTAAAGTGATCATCATCCCCTTGCTAGGATTAGGATAATGCACATAAATGAGGATAATATACATTTAACAGTACTTCAGTTGCATGAAACACATTTTTTGCACATTGAATAAAGCAGCATATTAACTATCAGCTGAAGGAAAATGTTTCATTCTTTGCTACTTCCATGAAGTATTTTCCTATCCAGTGACTAAGTACTCTTTCTCTATTTTTTTTTAAAGCATGACAATTCTACCTACTGGTATATCTTAAGAATGATCAAATTTGTTTTCAAAATTCATTTGACGGAGAGAGGGGAGAACGGGGTTCAAAGAGATGACAATGCAAAAATTTTGAAATTCTGGAAAGCTATAAGAAGCCAGTGCAGTCCCTGGAAGGCTATTTGTGATTTTCTTTCCGAACAATTTACCTTTGCCTTGCACACATCTGCATATATGGTGGCATCAAAGTAAAGCAGAATGACCTGCCAGATTCTTCAGAGACTGATTATTCACTAGGATGTGCTTGTGGGAGCCACATAAACCGTTTATGTTTGATTTGCATTACGTACTTGATTGCCCCTGATTGACTGGGGCACCACACAGATTTGTTGGAGACCTTAGAATTCAGTGAAGCCTTCTCTGGGTGTGCTTCTTTCTAAAGCCTCATTCATTATTTGAGCATACTGATCCTCCGTCAGTGTCATTGACCTAGAGCCCAATCCTATCCTTGCTCCCCACCAATGCAGCTGTGCCCAAAAAACTCATGCTGTATCCAGTAAGGGGGGAGGGCGGATTGGGAGGCTTTGGAGGGGAAAGGGGAATTATTTCCCCTTACCTTTCCATAAGCCTCCCGCTTGCCAACGGGACTCCTTGGACCTGTGCCAGCTATGTAGCTGGTGCACGTCCGATGAGAAGAAAGGGGTGGGAAGCCTCCGAATGGAGGGGATAGGATCCGGATTGTGCCACTGTTGCCGGATCCACCCCCCTCCTGCTACCTTCTCACCCCTTCCTCTCCCTCCTCTCCCTGCCCACTCCTTGTCTGCTCCCCGCCCCCATCACTGCCTTATCTGGTCTGGCAGACGTGGTGGAGTCAGGTGACGGAGTTCTGGCACTGTTGCACCTTGCAGCAGCGTGTACAAAATGGCCACCGATGGAGCACTGCATGCTGCGTCGACAACCATTTTACGACAGCGGAAGTCACTTCCTCTGTCGTAATGGGCTCTGTAGTACATTCCAATCTTGGATAGGATGAGGCTTCTAGACTTGTATACCATTGGTCTCCAATCAGCACATATGTTTTGCAAAAGTACTGCTCCTAAACCATGCTTTGATGCATCTGCTGATATTTTAGTTTCTCTGTTATTATCAGAATATTATCAAAATATTTTAATACTGGTGATCTCTTAATTAAATATTTTATTATTTTGAACTATTTCTGATAATATTCCTCCCAACACCTATGTCTGTGTTCATGTCTGTGTTCATTAGGTAAATAAATTAAATGTCTCGTTGTCTGTGCCAATTTTTCTGAAATTAGGAATGTATTTTTCCCCAAAATTAATCATGCCAAATATTTTTTTGTTTAAGAATGTTTGTGATCACCCTTATTCTGTCTTGGTCTGTTTCTATCCCATCCACTGATTTACACCTTTGCTGTAAATATGACATTTTCCTCATTAAGTAGCTCTCCTTTATCTGTAACCCTTCTTCATGTTCTTGAACCAGTGTTTTTTTTCTAGTTGCTGATAATAAAGAGTTGCTAAAGATATTTCCCAAATTAATTTGTCAGCTACATACACTGTTGGGCCCTCCATTTCTTCAACTATCTGTTATATTCTTTTGTGAAAAACTTAAGAGCAAAACATAAATCAGATGGCAGCCTTTTAAAATAATATCTGCCAAATGGTTTCTTAAACGTAGACAGACATTGACTAGGGTTTTCTAGTGGCAAATGCCAGAAAACCAGGACATACCGTATTTTTCGCTCCATAAGACGCACTTCCCCCCCCCCCAAACAATAGGGGGGAAAAAGCCTGTGTCTTATGGAGCGAATAATAAAAAAGTAAAGAAAAAAATACTTACCGGGGCTTCAGGGAGGCCTGCAGAGGCTCGTGCAGGCCTCCCCGATCTTCATTTCGTCAAAAAACGGCCATTTTCGGCCACTTCCTGTTTTGACGAAAACCGGAAGTGGCCGAAAATGGCCGTTTTTTGCCAAAATGAAGATCGGGAAGGCCTGCAAGAGCCTCTGCAGGTCTCCCTGAAGCCCCGGTAAGTGTATTTTGCTTACATTTTTTAATTATTTTTATTTTTATTTAAAAAAACCTTTTTCCCCCTATTTTTTGCTCCATAGGATGCATGCGTCCTATGGTCCGATGCGTCCTATGTAGCGAAAAATACGGTACCTAATAAAGGGATTATCTAGATCCCTTTCAATCTGGTTTCAGGCTGGGCTTTGGGATGGAAACGGCCTTGGTTGCCTTGATGGATGATCTACGCCGAGGACTAGACAGGGGGAGTGTGTCCCTGTTGGTTCTGCTGGACCTCTCAGCGACTTTCGGCACCATCAACCATGGTGTCCTTCTGGGCTGACTGGCCGAGCTGGGGGTTGGGGGCATCGTTTTGCGGTGGTTCCGCTCCTACTTGGCAGATAGGTCCCAGATGGTGGTGCTGGGGGACGCCTGTTCGGCATCCTGGCCCTTGAGGTGTGGGGTGCCACAGGGTTCCGTCTGGTCCCCTATGCTATTTAACATCTACATGAAACCGCTGGGAGAGGTCATCCGGGGATTTGGAGTTGGGTGCTATCAATATGCCGATGACGCCCAGCTCCATCTCTCCTTTCCACCTGATTCCAGGGTGGCTGTTGAGGTTCTGGAGCGCTGCCTGGAGGCGGTTGGGACCTGGATGAGGACTAATAAGCTGAAACTAAACCCGGACAAGACAGAGGTTCTCCTGGTCGGAAATCCACGATGCAGGTGCCAGAGTATTGTCCTGCTCAGAATGGGGTTGCACTCCCTCTGAAGGAGCAGGTCCGCAGCTTGGGGGTCCGCCTGGATCCGCAGCTGCTCCTGGATTCCCAGGTGGCAGCTGTGGCCAGGGGGACCTTTGCCCAGCTTCGGCTGGTGCACCAGCTGCGACCGTACTTGGATCGCGCAGACCTGACCACGGTGATCCATGCCATGGTGACATTGTGACTAGATTATTGTAACGCTCTACGTGGGGCTGTCCTTGAAGACGGTTCGGAAACTGCAATTAGTGCAGAATGCGGCGGCCCGTGTGGTCACTGGAGGTAGGCGGTTCGACTCTGTCGGGCCGCTCCTCCGACAGCTGCACTGGCTGCCGATTTGTTTCCGGGCCCAATTCAAAGTGCTGGTTTTGACCTTTAAAGCCCTATACGGCTTGGGGCCAGGATATTTGAGAGACCACCTACTTCTATATAGTCCGTCCCGTCTCCTTAGATAATCAGATAGGGCCCATTTGCGGGTACCGTTGCCCAGGGAGGTGTGAGGGGCGGCGGCCAGAAATAGGGCCTTCTCAGTAGTGGCACCAACCTTATGGAATTCCCTCCCCTTTGACTTACGAACTGCTCCCTCCTTGGATGCTTTCCGGCGAGGCCTAAAAACCTTCTTGTTCAAAGAAGACTTCTGAGTCCTTGCCTTTTTTTTTAACATTCTGCTGGTTATAGGTGGGGTGCTGCTGTTTTTATGATCTGTTTTAATTGTAATAATTTTTTAATCAATTTTTAGATGTTGTTTTTATTTTTAACTGTTTTTTTATTGTTTTGAAACTAACTATTTGTGTATGCATTTTTTTGGTATTGTATTTTTCTCTGTTTTAAGCCACCTTGGGTCCCTTCGGGGAAAAAGGCAGGATAGAAATATTGTAAATAAAATAAATAAATAAAGGAGAGTATTGCCCCCTGCCATTTGACCAAAAATATAATCTCATCTGGGAATAGGAAACTTTATTGAAGTTCTTTAATAGTGAAACAAAATCTAACAGCGGAATCCTCCACGCCGGCGGCCCTTATTCCAGAGTCGTCACAAATGTGCTTTGCGGCACATTTGCAACGGCCTAGAGCGGTGGTGCATACGTTCCGCCGCTCTAGGAGTTAAGCAGGATCGGGCTGCCCGTGATTGTGATTTCCTAAGTGATTTCCTTTCTCTCCTGTTTCTCCTTTGATCATTTAATAGTTTCTGTCATTTACTCATTTAGATAATTTACTGTCAGTAGTAAATGTACCCATTCTGTAGGTCTGTCTCTTCATTAGTCCTAGTGTCACTAATCTGCCATGTTCTTGTTCTAGTCTTTCCCTCAAAGCTAAAGTTACCTTCCTTTTCTGCAAGTATTGCAACACTGTATGGTAGTGTTTCCAGGTCAATGTTATGCATCCAATTTTCCTGTCCCGAATTACTCTCATTTATCAACCTATTTATCTTTTTCTCACTCTTTGTAAAGCACCATATACATGGTTGGTGCGTACTACTACTACTACTACTACTACTACTACTACTACTACTACTATAATGGAACTGGCTAAAAGTGACCCACACAACAGTTTCTGAGAGGTGGGGAGGGGACATCCCCTGGTCCCACTGCAGATTGTAGAGTGATATAAAATTGATATTGATATCCATGTAGCAAACTACATATTCGTTCAATTAGTCGTTGTCAGTGGCGTTCCAAGGCTGGTGCGGAAGTGTACGTGTAGCAGGATGCCGCTTCGTGCGTGAAAGTGCCACTCCCCCTCGCCGGTCGGCGCCATTCCCAGCAGGCCATGGCTCCCGCATGGGCAGATGTGCTCTCCTGCTCCCCTCTTCAGCCAGTCTTCATCCTGCTCAGTACCTGCCAAATCTGGCTCCATCCTGGCTTCCCTTCGTTCTACTTGTGTTGCCTTTTGAAAAAAGCAAAGAGAAGTAAATGTAGAGGGGAGGAAAGTGGTGATGACCGCTTTCTCTAGGCAACTGCTAGAACAGGGGTTCTCAACCTGTGGTACGGGTACCCCTAGGGGTACGCGGACCTCTTGCTGGGAGTACGCCAAGCCCTGCCCCTTATCTGCCCCATCAACAGCTAATTAAGTGTTAATTAACATGGATTTTAAGTTTTAATTTTCACTATTTGCAAAGCATTATATATTGGTTGCGCTATACAAGTCATTATCATCACCACAATGACTGTATATGTCTTTGCGATGCTACTGTCTCTTCACCATACCTCGGCTCTCACTGTCTGCTGCTGCGATATCTTCCTCAATGGATTTTTTCTCCTCTTTCACCAACCATATTATCAAGAGGGCAGGCATCCATGTGGCCTCACATTGGCCCTTCCTTGCTTCTTCCTGCCTCTGCTAATTCTAGTGGGGCTGAAGGACTGAAGCTTGTTCTTTCCTGGCTACACAGTCACCAGCTCCCTCATGGTACTGATGCTCAGTACTATCAGCACTGACTACCAACAAGCTTTTCAGGATCTCAGGCAGAAGTGTTTCCCATCCCTGAGATCCTTTCACTGTAGATAGGTGTTGTAGATCAAAGCATGCACTCATCCACTTGTCTATGGCGACCTATGCATATACTGTACAGTATGTGCTTTGCTACAGAGCCAATGGGAATGAATGACTTCTGAAAGCAGACCCACATATCTGTAAAGCGGTCTGGGAAATGGCCCTTAGTTTGCTTACTAAGAATGTTTTCCCTGTACGAGTGACCCAGGCTTGAAGGATCAAGGTTCTGCGATGTCGTTTGATTACACATGCCGTGCCTGTGCACTGTGCAGTCCTTCTGTCTGTATGATGTTGCTGATGTTGTTGTCATTGGTAATCCTTTGTGTGGGCATATCTCTGTGCATGGCTCTTGGGCATCCTGCATTAAACACAATAGCATGCTTACTCATGAATGAAATTACTGGAACCCTGTTGGGGAAGGAGTACACAGCAAGATTCAAGGCAGTGCCTTGCAAAACAAATGCTGCAATTATACTGTGCCTGAAAACAAGTAGCTTTTAATGTGTCCATATGCTTAAGAAAAGAAAGAATTATAGACCAACGGTCGTTTCCTCCCTCCCCCCCCTCCACCTCTCTGTTTTTCTCCTTTTTCTCCTTTTATACAGTTTATCACCCATAATTTCAGGATGTGTTTTGTTTCTTTAAGCTGTTTTATCTCTCGGCTCATGAGGTCACTCATGTGTGAATTCTTTTGTTCGTCATCTCACCTTTTGCCTTGATGATAGAAAATTGATCGGGCCTTAAAGCACAAGTTCAATAGACAACCCCCTTGGTCCTTTGTCTAGGAGAATAGCTACCACTGAAGACCACGAGCAGGTTGCTATTAATATGACAGCCTCTCTCTATCTCCCACTGTAATTTATAATGAAATACCTAATCTCCATTATTTTGATCCAAGCAGGCGATCCCATGAAAAAAAAGTCTTTTCATCCAGTTCCCAATGGCAGTTACATGAGAAATGGCAAACCAATAATTTTTGTCAAGTTTTTTAAGCCAACAGAAATGCTTTTCCACTGCTACAGTTTCAAAAGGCACAGATAAAGCTCATTCACTGAGATGAATGAAAAAAGCCATCTGGGGTTTTTCTTTTTGACTTCCTTTCCTTTTTCCTCCATCCTTGTAATCAAATTTGAGCAAAATCAAATGGGGCTTTCTATGAAAGTACCTTTTGTTGATCTGAACGAGCTGGTAATTTACAAAATACCCTTCTTTTGTGAGGAAGGCTAAAGAAGACGGGAAAAAAAAAAGAATCAGTAGCTTTTAAAGCCGGGCCTTGGTGGGACTCTAAATGCAGTGAAAGCTGTCTGTGTGGAGAGGCTGAAATGCATTTCAAAGTCAGGCCTTACCCAGGGCACAAGGAAGAACAAACTGGCTATATGTATTTTATGAGCAGGAAAAAATGTGAATGGAAAGACAGAAAGGAAGACAGAAGAAGAAGGAGAGAGAGAAATCTGGATAAGGCATTCATAATTATTTTGGAGTTTCAAATCTCTTCTTTGACACATCATGTTTAACAAGGAAGATTGTCTGACCTCACCATGTTGGACTTCCTCAACTCAAAATTTTGGTCTTTACAACTGAAGGAGGGAAGATGCATCCCTTGGATGCTGCTGCATATATATAGATATACACACACACATTTATTTGCCCACAGTTGAAGAAGAACACCCCTTGATCAAAAGCTGGATTTCACCTCTTTCTTCATCTGTTAATATTTTCACTTTTTATTAAACAGCTTTCTCTGAGGCAACTGACTCAGCACCAAAGGATTGCCTGGACACCATAATCCAAGAGTAAGTTTATGCATTCTTTTTATTATCAGTATTTTTTATGTTTAATCCTTGGGTGTAACTGGAACAGGAAGCTTTAGTTTCACTGCAGGATTTGCAATGGTATATTTCTGTATTGCAACAGTTTCAGATTAGAACTGTACATTATAGTCATGTTGGTAAGTGCTATTTGGATGGTGAAGCATGGCAAAAATGGTTGCTATACTTTGGTGTAAAATATTGTGTTGACAATCCTAGTTCAAAATAATATGCAGACCAAGTTCATGGTTTAATTCTTGCTAGTTCTGAAGACTTAAAGTTGGTAAGAAATACTTTATGTTGTTTATATCGATGCATTTAACAGTAATATACAATATTTCTTGCTGAACTCATGTACATGCTGTGATGCTGAAAACTCTGGAGATTGATTTAATATTTACCCCTGCTTTGTTTGATTTTTAACTTGCCAAGGCAGTAATGTTCTAAATATATTAGTCTAAGGAAAAAAAAATCCTTCAGTTTGCAATTATATATACACTGTGTGTAGATTCATAATAGATGTTCAAAATGAGAGTCAGGTTAAACTGTACTTGGTGTGAGTTCCACTCTTGGTGATATATTTGTAGGTTGTTTTGGATTGAGAGTGGGAAAAGCCAATATTTTGGCAGTACTTAGTTTGGTAGTAGTTGTGTTCACATATGAATGGAATAATATGACATTACATTTGGCACCACTATCTTAAACCCATTTTGTACTAGTTTGTCCTGGGGGTGGGTGGGTTACTTTTTAGCGAAGTCTTTAGGATCAGAGTACTGTATTTGTAAATGTGATGAGCCATTCTTATTTCTTGGCATCTTTATTTTGATAATGACTTAGTACTTTTAGGTCTGGTGTAACGGATGATGATCCCTAGATTCTACCAAGGTTTTCTAAACTGCTTGCTCCCGAAGAGTTTCTTCATATGCAATCCAATCAGAAACCTAGGAAAGGCAATCTCATTCCTGAAAACATTCTGAGCTGTCTGCTGCCTCCTAATGACTGACTTATCAAATAGCAAATGTGGTAGATTTTCAAGAGATATTTTTTTTCAAATTCATGTTGTGAAACTCATGTTTATTTGCTTCTCATACTGACTGACTTGTTACTTTTTACATGCATTTGTGGTTTGGAAGAAAGTAGGTTTAACAGATCCTATCTACTGTTTGATGCAAGTGCTGGGAACATTTGATTTTGCCTTTTAATAAACTTGTAACTAACATTGATTCTAGTCCTGTACTTTCAAGGACTGATCAGCAGTATTTGCATAAATGCGGCTGGTGAAGTAAACCTAGGGATGAGAAAGCTTGTGATGGATTATCATATCTAGTGCCAAAGTGATCCGCTGCAAAGGAGGAAAGCTCCACTATTTAAACATGGTGTAGAAAAGTGAAAGTTGGTAGGTGTAGCATGTTGTGCAAGCGTGAGAAAATCCACATCTGCTGCATTAGTATTTCTCTCTTCTACATAAATGTTAAAGATATACAAGTGGTTTTGCATGATCTCGGTCAACCTTTTCAAGGCAGGGGCAAGGGATACCAGGGCAGGAAAGAGAGCAGATGGGAACAGGCATTCAGAACTGGTGACTGTCTCAAGAGAGGGTTCATAGGAGGGGCCAGGGGAGCAGAACTAGAGGTCTGAGGACAGGTGGATGGAAATGTGAGAAATAAACATACAGGGCGTGGAATGAGGTGTGACTCCATGACAGAACTGTTGACCAGCTTATGACCAGCCTCTGCTGGTTTCCCTTTCAAGAGGATGCTTGGGGGACAAATCAGTTCAGGGCTGCCAAATCCGTCTCGGCTATGCCTCACTTTTAAGTCAGCAAGGTGGAGTTGAAGAATGAGTCCTGACCTCTTCAGTGTGGAAGCAGCAGCTATGCAAACCATGAGACGATGGGCCCTTGGCTGCTGTGTCCAGGGCATAACTGGAGCTGCGCTTACTTGCAAGATTGCAACCAGGTACCCACAAACTTGATATCTAGTTCCCAGTCACACGTACTGTATATTCCAACTACAGTTGATCAATAGAAAATTGACTGGAATCAACTGCCAGGTTTTGTGCCAACTGACATCAACAAACAGAAAAATAGAGTTATTTCTTTTTTATTATTTTCATTTGTATCACTCCACGCACCAAAGTTATCTGAATGGTTTACAGTAAAATGCAATAGCATGCCAAATACAAAATGAAACAATAAAAGTACCATATTCTTGGGGGGGGGGGGGTTGGGGGGGTGTTTTCAGTAGTTCAACGGAATTTTTTTTATATAAGTATGGTAAGAAAATCAAGATTTTTTTAAAATAATAGGATTGCAGCCTTAGATGTTATCTCTTTGTAAGGCTAGCTGCTAGTTTTTTGACCTTTTTGAAAACATGAATTTGACCAACCCAAAGTTCTAAAAGCACGGATTGCTGCAAACCTAGACCTACAGCCCAATTCCATCCGCACAATATGCTGGCGAATCTTGTGGTACAAGGGCTGCCATCACTGCAGGTGCTCTGATGATCTGCAGCCCGCTGCCAATGGTGCAGCAGCCAGTAAGCCCCGCGCTGGCAGTGGCGGGGGCCTCAGAGCAGCCATCAGTGTAGGTGGGTTGGCCGTGGGTGGCAGATCAGGGCAGGGATTAGGCCAGGATGGGAGCAGGTCAGGGGTAGAATGGAGCAGATCTCGGTGGCAGTGATGTCCACGGGATCTGGAGCTCCTGTCCTGGGCCTGACGCCCCCTGTGGCAGTTCAGACCTACACCAGCGAAATAGTTGGCGTAGGTCTGAGTAAGCCAGGGAGCAGCATAGGAGGCAAGTATTAGTTTTCTTTATTTACCTTACCCGGTTGGCCTGGTCCCCAGCTGACCCACGGGATGCAGCAGAGGCTGCATCAGCATCCCTGCGCTGCGCAGGCTGGCCCTGGATAGGATTGGGCTATTAGAAATCCAGATTACAGGTTTAGAAATGCAACTAAGAGCGCAAACCTCTTTAACTTTTGGACGGCGGACCTAGTGTCCGCCGCATGGAATAGTCGCAAACGTACCGTAAGGAACGTTTGATGACTACTTTAGAGCTGGGAAGGCCGGCGCAAGGCCTAGGCGCAACGCCGGCCTTCCCAGCTCCGCCGGTGAGGACTCGGGCGGCCGCCAGACCCAAGAAAGGTAGGATCCGGCGGACAGCTCGGAGGCTCTGCGGATGGGGGGAGGGATGGCAGAGCCGGGAGGCGCCCGCCATATCCCAGTCTCTGCTGGGCTCCGTAGGGTGGCTGGGCCGTTACACGGCCGCCTCCGACTTCCGCCAGCAAAATAGCTGGCGGAAATCCAAGGAGGCCTACCAGCCCCAGCCACCGTTACACTCGGGGAAGGGGACGAGCGTCCCCTTCCCCAAGTAGGCTTTCTGCCGCGGGCTGCATGCTGCAGGCAGCCTGTGGCGGAGCACTGGATCGGGTGGACGGCCTTTGCCATCTGCCCGATCTTTAAGTAGGATTGGGCTGTAACTGTCTGTTGTAGTTAATCGTCTGCTGGCATGACAATTAGCACCTCTCGGGTTTGCTTTGAATGCAACTCAATTTAAAATATAACCAGGGTAGGTTTTTTTTTTCACATCATGGGAAATTGACATTCACTCTGTGGTTAAAATTAAGAACATAAGAAGAGCCCTGCTGTATCAGGCCAAAGGCCCATCTAGTCCAGCTTCTTGTATCTCACAGTGGCCCCACCAGATGCCTCCGAGAGCACACAGACAACAAGATTTCCTGTTGTCATTCCCTTGCACCTGGCACAGAGAAAACCTACTTCTAAAACCAGGAGGTTGCTTATGGCTTGTATCTATTCCAGGTATATTTTATTCACAGAAACAAAAATGGTCCATAGCATCTGACTAAATTTTGTCTCTGTTATGGAACAAAGTGTTGGTGACAGTGTCCTAAAAGTGCAAGGTTTGCAGCACTACTGACTTTGTATGTTTTATAAGATATGTGCCCTTGAGGTAGTAAAAGTACCCTAAAGTGAGGCTGAGGTTCAATTTAACACACACACTTGTGGCCCAATCCTATGGGCTATGGGTATGCCACCACAGCGCCAGTGCCAGGTGTCGCAAAGATGCTGTTAGGCACGTTTCAACACCCGGAAGGAGGTAGCACCAGCAGGAAGGGCTGCGCTGTCCTGCCAGTGCTGTACCTAGGCCCCATGTGCACAGAGCAGGTAAGGCCGCTCCAAGTGGCGTGGGGGCTGGGGGAGGGCATGGGAGGGGCATAATGGTGTGGGGGAGAGTGGGGGTGGGTGGATAGGGCCTGGGAGGGGAGTCAGACCAATATTTGTGGCAGATGCCGTATCCTATCCCCCCTCCCAGGCCTCCAGCCCCGACATGGGGCTGCTCATTCCTACACCAGCTGGCATAGAACCAAGTAGCCCCATTGCAGCAGCTGGGGGTTTACCCGGGGTAAGCAGGCAAATGCCTGTTTACGCCAAGTGGACCTCCAGCCACGGCCTCCCCTGGATAGGATGCAGCATGGGCCATGGAGCCCACGCTGTACACCTTACGCCGGAGGAGGATAGGATTGGGCTGTAAGGAGAAGGAATAAAAGACCAAAAACCTCTGACTGAAAGATCTGATTCAACTAAAAGTTCTTTGAAATAAAAATATTTTTACCTGCTAATGCCTGTAGACAGGCTGCTAAGTGACTCTTCTTGAGCAAGGAGTTTTATCATTGAGGTGCCACTATGGAGAAGGATCTGGATCAGTTGCCATCCTCCAGATGACCAGCAGAGTATGCACAAGCAAGCCTCCTTTGCCAATACAATATTTAACTCCAAATGTATAGGTAAATACTAAGCCCACAGTTCAAAGAAAGTCAAGGACTGGCAGGCTTTCGGGGTTATGACACAGGTTTTAAGGCAAGGCAAGCAGAAACAAAGGGCCCTTAGTAGGAAAGCGAGACCGTTTAGGAAATGCTTGATGTAAAATGCCTGTAGGCCAAGCTCTTGACCAAAATAGCAACTTCCTGCTTTTCGTTATAGGGCAGGGCTGGGGGGGGGGGGGATAATTTGAACCATAACTTCATGAAGACATCAGGGAAAAGGCAGACAAGCCTGGGCAATGGATCAATCAAGATAAAACCAAAAATCTGGGAATGCTAAATGGGACAGAATGGAGCCATGATGCACTCCTGACAGACAGCATCAAACCTAGGAGTACGGTATTTTCAGGATCTTGGGAATAGGCAGACAGGACTTTTATATGCCAAGCAGTCAATCAATAAAGCCAGTAGAAATGAAAAGCCACGATGTTGCAGATGTGTTGAGAAATAAGGGAGAATCAGCAGTTTGAAAATTCATTATTAAAAGGACAATTATCACATGTTGGTGATGTTTTTTCAGCCAGGGTAACATGCCAGCCTTTCTTTTTCTTCACCCTTGAAATGCATTAAAAAATTCAGCTGCATAGCAGAATGCATTCTTTTGTAGTTTTGCCTGGGATCACTGCTGGCTAGGCAGTGAGATGAGGTCTCTGGCCTCTTGGGGCTGGGGGGGGGGCAGAGATTCAGTTGACAACAGACATGCAGCTGGGATTCTTACTATACTGGCAGGCTTGTCTCTGTCAGGGTTGGCAGATGGGGCATCTGTGGCTTGCTGTGCTGGGTTTCAATTCCAAGGGCAAAGCACCAATGAGAATGAAGAGCCCCAACATAGCCAAGGTGCATCTTTGAGGCGGAGTGAAAGGAAGAGGATCTGGGTGGAGCATTAATCCCTCCTCCCCCGTCCCAGGCACAGTGAGATGCTGGGTGGGAGGAAACCAGAAAAATGGCACCTACAGTAACTGGGCAGAGGACCAGAGACAACGGGAGGCACTTTATTTACCCCTGGGTGGTGGGAGTCTTTACAAGTTGTGGTGAAAATCCCTAATTTTTGCCGCCTTGGGCATTTGCCTTCGGCATAAGAAAAGGCGGGATAAATAAATAAATAAATAAATAAATAAATAATTTTCCTCTTCCCCCCCCTCTTTTCTTGTTTTCCCTGTTTTCTGCTCCAATCCTTTCTGAACACTGTTCAGGCTTACTGTACAGTAGACTCTTGTTGTTGTTGTTCAGTCGTTAAGTCGTGTCCGACCCTTCGTGATCCCATGAACCATATCCCGCCAGGCCTTCCTGTCCTCCACTATCTTCCTGAGTTCGCTCATTTTCATGTTTGTTGCATCGGTGATGCTGTCTAACCATCTCATCCTTGGCCTTCCCCTTCTCCTTTTGCCTTCAATCTTTCCCAGCATCAGAGTCTTCTCCAGAGAGTCCTCTCTTCGCATTAGGTGGCCAAAATATTTGAGTTTCAGCCTTAGTACCTGTCCTTCCAGGGAACAGTCAGGCTTGATTTCATTTAGAATTGACTGATTTGATCTCCTAGCAGTCCAAGGGACTCTCAGGAGTCTTCTCCAGCACCACAGTTCAAAAGCATCTATTCTTCGGCGCTCAGCCTTCCTTATGGTCCAACTCTCGCAACCATACATTGCTACTGGGAACACCATCGCCCTGACTATACGAGCTTTTCTTGGCATGGTGATATCTCTGCTTTTTATTATGCTGTCTAAGTTTGCCATAGCTTTCCTTCCAAGGAGTAAGCGTCTTTTAATTTCATGGCTGCTGTCTCCGTCTGCAGTGATCTTGGAACCCAGAAAAGTAAAATCTGTTACTGCTTCCATTTCTGCCCCTTCTATTTGCCAGGAATTGATGGGACCAGATGCCATGATCTTAGTTTTATTAATGTTGAGTTTCAAGCCAACTTTTGCACTCTCCTCTTTCACCCTCATCAAGAGGCTCTTTAGTTCTTCTTCACTTTCTGCCATTAGGGTGGTATCGTCTGCATATCTGAGGTTGTTGATATTTCTCCCGGCAATCTTGATTCCGGCTTGTGATTCATTCAGCCCTGCATTTCTCATAATGTACTCTGCATATACGTTAAATAAGCAGGGTGACAATATACAGCCTTGCCGTACTCCCTTCCCAATTTTGAACCAATCAGTTGTTCCATGGCCGGTTCGAACTGTTGCTTCTTGACCCGCATACAGGTTTCTCAGGAGACAGGTAAGGTGGTCTGGTACCCCCATCTCTTTAAGAATTTGCCACAGTTTGTTGTGATCCACACAATCAAAGGCTTTTGCATAGTCAATGAAGCAGAAGTAGGTGGTTTTTTGGAACTCTCGCGCTTTCTCCATGATCCAGCGCATGTTGGCAATTTGATCTCTAGTTCCTCTGCCTCTTCGAAACCCAGCTTGTACGTCCGGTAGTTCTCGGTCCACGTACTGCTGAAGCCTAGCTTGTATGATTTTGAGCATAACCTTGCTAGCATGTGAAATGAGTGCAATTGTACGGTAGTTTGAACACTCTTTGGCACTGCCCTTCTTTGGAATTGGAACGTAAACTGACCTTTTCCAATCCGTTGGCCACTGCTGAGTTTTCCAAATTTGTTGGCATATTGAGTGCAGCACTTTCACAGCATCATCATTTAGGATTTTAAGTAGCTCAGCTGGGATATTATCATCTCCACTAGCTTTGTTGTTAGTAATGCTACCTAAGGCCCACTTGACTTCACTCTCTAGGATGTCCGGCTCTAGGTCAGTGACCACACCAGCGTGGTCATCAGGAACATTAAGATCTTTCTTGTATAGTTCTTCTGTGTATTCTTGCCATCTCTTCTTAATCTCTTCTGCTTCTGTTAGGTCTCTGCCTTTTTTGTCCTTTATCATGCCCATCTTTGCACAAAACGTTCCCTTGATATCTCCAATTTTCTTGAAGAGATCTCTAGTCCTCCCCATTCTGTTGTTTTCCTCGATTTCCTTGCATTGTTCATTTAAGAAGGCCTTCTTATCTCTCCTTGCTATTCTCTGGAACTCTGCATTCAGTTGTTTATATCTTTCCCTTTCACCTTTGCTTTTTGCATTCCTTCTTTCCACAGCTATTTGTAAAGCCTCATCTGACAGCCACTTTGCTTTCTTGCATTTCTTTTTCTTTGGGATGGTTTTCGTTGCTGCCTCCTGTACAATGTTACGAACTTCCGTCCATAGTTCTTCAGGCACTCTGTCTACCAGGTCTAATGCCCTAAATCTATTCTTCACCTCCACTGTATACTCATAAGGGATATGGTTTAGGTCATATCTGACTGGTCTAGTGGTGTTCCCTACATTCTTCAGTTTAAGCCTGAATTTTGCAATAAGAAGCTCATGATCTGAGCCACAGTCAGCTCCAGGTCTTGTTTTTACTGACTGTATAGAGCTTCTCCATCTTTGGCTGCAAAGCACATAATCTATCTGGTTTCGGTATTGACCATCTGGTGATGTCCATGTGTAGAGTCGCCTCTTGTGTTGTTGGAAAAGAGTGTTTGCTATGACCAGCGTGTTCTCTTGACAGAACTCCGTTAGCCTTTGCCCTGCTTCATTTTGCGCTCCAAGGCCAAACTTGCCTGTTGTTCCGTTTATTTCTTGATTTCCTACTTTAGCATTCCAGTCTCCTATGATGTAAAGGACATCTTTTTTGGGTGCTAGTTCTAGAAGGTGTTGTAGGTCTTCATAGAACCGGTCAACTTCATCTTCTTCGGCATCAGTGGTTGGGGCATACACTTGGATTACTGTAATGCTGAATGGTTTGCCTTGGATTCGAACTGAAATCATTCTGTCGTTTTTGAGGTTGCACCCCAGTACTGCCTTTCCCACTCTTTTATTGACTATGAGGGCTACTCCATTTCTTCTAAGGGATTCATGCCCACAGTAGTAGATATGATGGTCACCTGACTTAAATTCGCCCATGCCCGTCCATTTTAGTTCGCTGATTCCCAAGATGTCAATGTTCAATCTTATCTCATTTTTGACCACATCCAGCTTGCCTTGATTCATAGACCTCACATTCCATGTTCCTAAGCAGTATTGCTCCTTGCAGCATTGGATTTTCCTTTCAACCTCAGACACATCCACAGCTGGACGTCCTTTCGGCTTTGGCCCAACCGCTTCATTCTTTCTGGGTCTACTTGGAATAGTCCTCCGCTCTTCCTCAGTAGCATATTGGACACCTTCCGACCTGAGGGGCTCATCTTCCGGCGTCATATCTTTTAGCCTTTTGGTACTGTTCATGGGATTTTCTTGGCAAGGTTACTGGAGTGGGTTGCCATTTCCTTCTCCAGTGGACTCAGTGGACAGTAGACTCTAGGAAGTGGTATTCAGTGATTCCTACTTGGCACTTTTTGTCTTCGGCGTTGCTCAGATTTAAGTTTTGCTTCCCATGTTGTTAAATCCAGGTGAAACTACTGGGGAAGATGATCAGGGGGGTAGGGTAGGGTATCTCTAAATGATGATGATACCCAGCTCTATAATATATCCATTCCATCTGGTAGTGGAAAGGCTGTAGAAATCCTGAGTTATTGTC
Source organism: Plestiodon gilberti rubricaudatus (assembly GCA_026170595.1). Taxonomy (NCBI): domain Eukaryota; kingdom Metazoa; phylum Chordata; class Lepidosauria; order Squamata; family Scincidae; genus Plestiodon; species Plestiodon gilberti. Next base: position 9,097,414 of record JANXHW010000003.1, on the reverse strand, counting down.
TGGATTCAGTGGTGGGTTGAATAAGGGCAAAATAGTTGAAGTTAAATCTGGACAAGACAGAGGTGCTTTTCGTCAAGAGATTTGGAATCCAGAGTATGGATTGTCAGCTTGGTCTGGGTTGGGGTAGCACTCCCCTTGAAAGACCAGGTTCACAGTTTGGGGGTGCTCCTGGAACCAGTATTGCTCCTGGGTGTCCAGTGTAGCGGCAAGACCTGGCAGACCTGAACAGTGATCAGAAAGGATTGGAGCAAACCTGGCTGTGGTTATCCAAGCATTGGTTACATCAACTGAATTACGGTAACAGGCTCTACATGAGGTTGCCCTTGAAGATCGCTTTGACAGCTAGTTCAGTGAGCTGCTGCGTGAAGAGCACGTGCAGCCGTTGGGGACCCCATCACACCTTACCCAAAGAACACCATAGCTTCATGTAAAGTGGAATTATTCAGGTGCTACAAAACAGAGGCAACGGGGGTTGGGGGTTGGGCAGTGGTAATGAGGTCAAGGGAATGGGGGTGGGTGGGACACATCAGGGCTCCATGGAGGCAACCCCCAGCACAGCCATGATGGCCTGAAGGCTGGCCTGGTTCATCACCAAGAAGCCCAGGAGCTGGTCCAGCTTGGCCAGAACAGCGCCCACCTGGGCTGGCATGCTCTGCCAGTTGTATTGGAAAACGCGGAAGACTTCCCTGAGGAGATAGAATATGGTGTCAGCAGTGGTTTCTCATCTTGATAAGCCCAGAAAGCATAGGATTAAATCGAGGGTCTGTGCTTGCCACAGGACACAGCTGTAGCTGGGGAGGATAATGAGGGCTCTGAAGATAAAAATGAGGGAATCAGCACCAGGTGGTGTGGGTTGAAGAAAGGAGAAGGCTTTAGAGGAGACTGACTGACTGACTGACTGGCCGGCCGACCGACCGACCGACCGACCGACCGACCGACCGACCGACCGACCGACCGTGACTGACTTCTGGACTGGCTTGAGGAACCTGCTTTGGTTTTGGATGCGGACCGGCTTGAGAACCCTGACTGGCTTTCTGACCTTGGACTGGCTTTTGGACTTTGATATTTCGACTTGGACTGCTAAACCTGTGAGTGGGAAAAGGGGAACTAATCAGCCCAGAGTGGGGCTAGGCCTCTTAAAGGGGCCGGACTAGGGATTTTCTGGGACACCACTTCAGCCTGGATGGTTGCCTGCTGGGCCTGGAGGGTCTCGTGATTGGCTGTGCCCCTTCAGGAATATGGTCCAGTACACCCTGATGCTGACCCAGGGCCACCTGCACCTCCCCACAAGCCACCAGAGACTGACTGTGGTGCATGGGCTTAGTGCCCAACCGGCTTAGTGCCCAACCTGTGAACAGAAGGGGCAGATGGAGGGGGGGTTAGAGTGGTGTCCCTATTCCCATACCTTGGGGGCAGCCTACCCATGACAACATTCATGTCCGTGCTGCCTGATCGTGGGTTGCATGTGGTCTGACACCAGCATGGCACTGCCTGGGGCCCCTAATTCCAGGCAAAACATATCCATGCACCTGTGTTGTGACACTGGCCAGGAGGCTGGGGCATGCTCATAGTGGTACTGAGCCAGGCACGCATGCCTCTGCCACTGCCAGGACAGCCAAACCATGGATGCTGCCCTCGTGGCTGGCCTGCTCTGCTGCCACCAACAGCCTCCTTCTCCATGGGTCCTCCGAGTGGTGGGGTCTGCTGCTGCCGCTGTGTGAGGCCCCGACTGGTGGAGGGAGTGGCAGTAGCACTGTTGCCACCCCACTGCTAGTCCCCCTGTTGCTGCTTCCCCACTGCCTCTGCCAGCCTCACACCTATCTGTCCCATAGCTTCTGGGTAGCACAGGTGTCCCCAGTTGTACTGGCAATGCCAGCCCCCCATATGGAATGGCTGCACATAGCTGCCCTGTGCCGGTTGCTGCTGCCCCCAGCCCCATGTGCAGCTGCCTTCCTGTATGGTGGCATTCCAAGAGTCATGGCTACTCTGCCTGTTGTTCCCACAGGTGAAGCATCTGCCTGTAGAGGGTTGGGGGTGGCGCTGAGCTGCCCGTGGGTAGTGTGGTGAGCCCACTCCTTGACGACCTTCCACCAGCCTTGCAGCTGGCCCACTGAGTAGCTACAGCACTGCCACCCAGGCAGCCTGGTTGGGGGCTTTGGTACTTCCCATCATTTGGTGCTCTCCGCCACTGCCCTGACCAGTTCCCAACAGCTTCTGCATTGTGATTAGCTGCCAGATGTAGTCTGTAGCCTATGCTCTGCCTTGGTGGAGTGGGCGAGCCACAGGGCTCACAGGAGTTGCACTTTTTTTTGTTTTTCACTTCCTCATTGCTCCCTGTGGAGTTCCTCCTACCTACACCATGTCTGTCATTGGCGCAGCACTTTCCTGGCATCAGGGGCAGACATGGTGGGTTAGGATCTGGCGTCCGTCAACTCGTCCACTTCTTGCCCACCCTGCTCTCCTCCCTGTTTTTGCCTCTCCGCCGGCAGTGCTATGCCAGCATCTGGGCTGTGTCCAAGCTATGACAGTGCAGCGTTTTCTTGCCATTGTGCTGGCGTCCGTGGTGTAGCCACCAGCAGCAGGGGCTTCTGTGCCGGTGGAGCTGTCATTGCACCAGCATCTGTTATGTTATGATAGGATCGGGCCTTCAATTACTAAACATTCTGCAGAATAAAAATGTAATCACTGCCTGCTTTAGGGCCTGCTCAGCCTCCTGGAGGAGAGAATTCCAGTGTTGCATCATTTCCATCCCAAAGACTCTGTCTGTCCCAACTGCCAACTGGACTGGGCATCTGTTGGTACAGAGGTTTCTGATGCAGATCTTAAAGCTCCAGTACCGTATATACTCACATATAAGGCGATCTCGCATAGAAGATATGGGGCATGTTTTGAGCCCCAAATCCTGACATTTGATATGACTCTTTGATAAGTTGAGGGTAAAACTTAAAGATTTGTGGAATTCTTTGACTTAGATAATTTGGTCTGAATTTTCCCGATGGCTGGAGGGTTGGAGGAGGGTATGTGGAGGAAGAGGGGAGCAGCTTTGCCACTCAGTCTCATCACAGCCACTGTATTTTAAAGATCCATGCTGTCAGGTGTGTGTGTGTGGTGTGTGTATGTGTGTGTACAACTTGCAAAGATCACTCTGGGAGCTGCATTTTAAAGATCCTCCCTCCCCCTCACACACACATGCATGCAGGTCTCCCTTAGAAAAGAAAAAAAAAGATCTCCATGCCACTCACAAACCAGCAATAATAATAATAATAATAATAATAATAATAATAATAATAATAATAATAATAATAAATATATAGAATGGAAACTGTTATGACCCGCAGCAACAATGTAATACGATCGTATCATCTTCGGGATTAAGGTCATAAAAAACACACTAAAAACTGTTTTAAAAGTATTTGCAGATGGAGACTTTATAAGTTTTTTAAAATCCACCACTGTGTAGTAAAATACTTTAAAAGCTTGTTGTAAAATACAATAAAACCACTTTAAAAACAGTTTTGTGTGGTTTTATTGTATTTTACAACAAGCTTTTAAAGTATTTTACTACACAGTGGTGGATTTTAAAAGACAAAGTCTCCATCTGCAGATATTTTTAAAACAGTTTTTAGTGTGTTTTTATGACCTTAATCCCGAAGATGATATGATCGTATTACAATAATAATACCGTATTTCTTCAAGTCTAAGGTGCCATCAATTCTAAGGCGCACCTTAATTTCAGGAACACCAGCAGAAAAAAAACAAAAACCATCGATTGCAAGACGCACCTCCTTCCTTCAATTTGTCTGCTCAGCTCCAACTCTCCCCAGTTTCCCTGCCGCTCCATTTCGCCAATCCGATTATTACCGCGCCATTTTGCCCCCTCTGCTCAGCGGCGAGCTCTGAACCTGAGAGCTCGCCCCAGCATGCCCCACGCGCTGCAGCTGACGATCACCTTGCTGCCTTTGAGCAGTGCCTTTGCGGTCCGCCAGAAAATTCAATTTCTTTACTTATCTGGGCTTTGGGGAGGCCTGCACAACCCTCTGCAGGCCTCCCTGATCTTCATTTCAGCAAAAAACGGTGATTTTCAGCTCCCCCAAGCCCCAGTAAGTAATAAGATGGCATTTTGGGGTGCTTTTTGGAGACCTTTGATTCTAAGACGCACCCCATTTTTTGAAATGCTTAATTGGGAAAAAACATGCGTCTTAGATTCAAAGAAATACAGTATAATATATTATATTGTTACCAGCATTTATATACTGCCTTTCTTGGTCATCAGATTTCTCCTCCGACTTTAATTCAAGGCGGTTCACTTAGGTAGGTTTTCTAAACCCCCGAAGGGTTTTTTACAGTACAATGTTCTAATCTTGCATAGGATGACTTTATTCCAGATGGTTTCATTCACAGTCTGGCTTCTCTCTGGCATTCGCCTCCCATGCTTAACTGATGGCAACTCAGTCTCTCACCCAGAGTGCAGCTGACAGCTTTTTCCTCTCTCTTACCGGACATTGTCCTTAATGCAAGAGGGAGGGAGTTCCACATTAGAGGCACCACCATCACAGAAAAGGCCCTGCTTCTAGCCATCACCCCTCCCACTTCTATCAAAGATGGCATGCGATTCAGGGGTCCCTCAGAAGATCGTATGGGATGGCTTAGAATATATGGGAGTAGACGGTCACTATGGAATCTCTGTTGCAAGCCATTAAGGGCTTTAAAGGGTAAAACCAGCACCTTGAATTGGGCTCAGAATTGAATAGGCAGCCAATGAAGCCACCAGAGTCAAACAGCTGATCTCCAGCAACCATATGCGCTGCTGCATTCTGCACCAACTGCAACTTCTGAACTGTCTTCAAAGGCAGCCCCTTGTAGAGTGTGTTACAGTAGTCCAGTTGTGCAGTCACCAAGGTGTGGCCGGATCCAACTGACTCAGGTATGACCACATCTGGCACACCAGCTGAAACTGAGCAAAACCTCCCCTGGCAACAGCTGCCAGCTGGTCATCCAAGATCACCTGCGGATCCAAGAGGACACTCAAGCTGTGCACCTGTTCCTTCAGAGGGAGTGCAGCCCCATTCAGAACAAGCAAACAATCTAATACCTGCACTATGGTTTTCCTGACCAGGGGGACCTCTGTCTTATTGGACCGTTTATTAATCCACACCCCACTGCCTTCAGACAATCCTCTAGGGCTCCGGCAGCCTCCTTGCGATTTGACGAACAGGAAAGACAAGAGCTAAGTGTCGTCAGCATACTGAGGACATCCAACTCTAAATCCCTAAATTACCTTTCCCAGCCATTTCATGTAGATGTTAAAAAAGCATGGGGGACAAAATGGAACCCTGTGGCACACCACAGGTCATTGACCAAAGTACTGAACAGGAATCCCCCAGCACCCCCTTCTGGGACCTTAATCCCGAAGCCAAGAAGGAGTGGAACCATTACAAAACTGTGCCTCCCAGCCCCAACACAGCCAACTGCCTCAGGAGGACACCATGGCTGATGGTGCTGAAAGCCACTGAGAGGTCCAGCAAGACCAGCAGGGACGCACTTGCCCTGTCCAATCCCCAGCATCCCCAAGGCCGTCTCCATCTCAGAGCCTGGCCTGAAGTCAGATTGAAAGGGATCCAGATTAGTATCCTCCAGAATCCCCTGAAGCTGAGACGCCAGAATCCCCTGATATCCTCCAGAATCCTCCAGACGCCAGAATCCGCCAGATATCCTCCAGAATCCCCTGAAGCTGAGACGCCAGAACCTGCTCAATCACCTTGCCCAGAAAGGTGGCCCACAGGATGCCTCTGAGAGCATACAAGACAACAAGATACCTGCATCCTGTTGCTACTCTCTTGCATCTGGCATTCCGAGACAGGCTACCACTAAAATCCGGAGGTTTAATACAGCCCTCCTCACTTGTGTCCTATTTAGAAAGACGTTAGCTTCTTAGAAAGCTAGCTTTCTAACATTAGAAAGACCTAGTTGTGCTTCTAAATATAACCATTTGATTTGTCACCACGTACTAGGATTTTTCAGCAATTCCTTTTGCTAGTTATTTCAAATCAGAGTTCAAAATTCAACTTTCACCTCCTGTTCACAGTTCATTCACTCTGTCTTTCTGTACCACCCTTCCCACCAGCAGTATACAGCCTTTCTTGTTCTGAGGTCCTATATGATGTTTTTTCCTCAAGTCCTTATGTTTTCTTGCCCTTGCAGACCTGTGTACATTCCCCTCCCCCCCCCGGCCTAATTCAGCATCCATTCTTTCACAGCAGTAGCACTACAGATGGCTTCCCATGTTCTGTCCCATGTTATGCTCATGAACAGGAAGTACTAGTACGTTGCTCCTCTTGTTCCCTGCATTTCTTCTTCTTGCCTGAAAGTGATTGTGTTTCTCCCTGCATGAAGATTTGCAAGCAGGCCCTGCTGTTCCTCAGCTCCTAGCAAGGACCATTCTGTGACATCACACAGACCAGCAAATGGCGACTGGTGACTGACTGTATTCTATTGTCACCCTTTACCCTAAGGTATCCCCCATTCAGTGGCGTCACTAGGGTGCGAGTCACCCTAGCGCAGGGGTGCGCGTTACCCTAGTGCAGGTCACCATGTCATCACCTCACCCCGCTGCCTCCATGTCACTCCCGCAACCGTGTCACCCACCCCCACTTCCGCGTCACCCCCCCAGTACTCACCCTCCTTCGCGGCGCATCACCTCCAGAGCCAGCAGGCTGAGCCGTGTCTTCCTCAGCGGCTCAGTCTCTTCTGAATAGGCAAGGCAAGGTTTCGAGCGGCGCATGCTCACAACCTGCTCAAAGCCTTGCCCGCAGAAGGGCCGAACGAAGTCCCAATTGGGTCTTCGTTCGGCCCTTCTGAGGGCAAAACTCCGAGCGGCGTTGTGTGCATACCGCTCGAAACTTTGCTTGGCCTATTCCGAAGAGGCCGAGCTGCCGAGGAAGACGCAGCTCAGCCTGCCGGCTCCAGAGGTGACACGCCAGGATGGGGGCTGAGTGTACTGGCACATCACCCCCTCCAGGTGCCTCCTGCCATGTCACCTGTGCGCCATGTCACCTGTGCGCCCACGCCCCCTCAGTGACGCCAGTGCCCCCATTTAACAATGGGGATACATTCCTCAATCCCCGTTGTAAAGTGGACTTGTTAAGTGAACATTCAGTACGGTGCGGACCCGTAGTGGTTGAATGCTGTATATAGTGCCTACAGTGAAGAATAGAGAGCTTTAGAATTGCTGGGCAAGGCATTCTGGGGCGATAAAGGTACAGTAGCCCCCCTGTATCTGCTGATTTGACACCCGCGGTTTCATTTATCAGCAGATGCCAAATCCCCACACACACCCCGCGCACGCGACCCCTCTGGACTGTCTCCTGCTTCCTGTTAACCTTGTTGAGCCTCTTTAACATTTAGTCTCTGTCTACTTCCATGTGATAAGCAGCAGGAGTCTGCGTATTGCGTTTGTTCAAAACAAGACACAATCTTTAAAACAAAAAAGGTAACAGTCCAGAGGGGTCACGCGGGGGTGGGTGGGTGTGTCACCAGGCATAGAGAACCACAGATATGGAATTTGCCCATATCCATGGTTTTAAGTATCTGCGATGGTATTAAAACGTATCCCAGATACGGAGCCCCCATGTAATTGACTACAGTAGTGTAATTGAGTAGCTCTAAACAAGCTGCAGGAGAGGTGTGAAATGGATGCGGAGAGCTGCAGAATGGAGCTAGCTAATGGCAGGTTAGCTTATTTGTAACAGCTACTAGGAATTTTTCAGCTACAGTAATGTTATGGGACCGCCATTGAAAATCTGGGGTGTTCGTTACGTGAACCATAATTAAGCAGGGGATACTTGAAAAATGCATTAAATGATAATTCATGTCTCATTTACATCATCTCAGTAACTACAGGTGTCCCACAGTTAAAGATGGGGATAGCTCTTAAAACTCTGTTGTAAAGTGAATCCATTGTTAAATGAGTCTTCGGCATCATCTAGTGGTTGATTTTGGTATAGCGCGTATAGCCTATGTAATACAGTGCAGTTGTAATAGGGAATGAATGGCAAGTATTCCAGATGCGTCTTTTTAAATTTCTAGCCCATCAGCTGTTTGGTGCTAAATTAGTGCTTTGATGTTTAGTGCCTAACAACTGATGGGCTGGAGATTTAAAAAGATGTGTTAAAAAGGGTTTTAAAAGGGTTGTAAGTGCTTTCTGTTTCCTGCCTCCAATTTGTAATCGGCAGCAGGCTCAGGTGGCAAGTAGCAGTGACTTTTTGAAAGGTACTGTACTTGGGGACCGTTGTCATATATTCGGATTGTTGTTAAATGAACTGTCGTTAACCGGGGACACCTGTTCTCTATAAGGAGTTGTATTACAGATGATGTACTGCAGTGGAAAAAGATAGTCTGGAGTAACCCAGGTCTCAGTAGGATTTGAATACCAGGTGGGTCTCTTCTGTTGTTGTTGTTGTTGTTCAGTCGTTAAGTCGTGTCCGACCCCTCGTGATCCCATGAACCATATCCCGCCAGGCCTTCCTATCCTCCACTATCTTCCTGAGTTCGCTCATTTTCATGTTCGTTGCATCGGTGATGCTGTCTAACCATCTCATCCTTGGCCTTCCCCTTCTCCTTTTGTCTTCAATCTTTCCCAGCATCAGAGTCTTCTCCAGAGAGTCCTCTCTTCGCATTAGGTGGCCAAAATATTTGAGCTTCAGCCTCAGTACCTGTCCTTCCAGGGAACAGTCAGGGTTGATTTCATTTAGGATTGACTGATTTGATCTCCTAGCCAGAAGTGTCGTAACGCAGGGGGCCCTGGTGACCAGGGCCCCAGGCGCCGAGCTTCCGGGGGGCGCTCACCTCGGACTCGAAGCTGGAGCGCAGCGCCCGCCCTCAGCCATAGCGGGCGGGCGGCGCTCCAGCTTTTGAGTCCGAGGAGCGAGAGAGTCCGAGGCGTCGGCGTCGTCTAGGCAACGCGCAGCGCATGCCCAGACCCTGTGGCTGCGGGCGTGCGCTCTGCGCGTTGCCTAGACGACGACGATGACGCCTCGGACTCTCTCGCTCCTCGGACTCAAAAGCTGGAGCGTCGCCTGCCCACAGCCATAGCGGGCGGGCGGCGCTCCAGCTTTTGAGTCCGAGGAGCGACTGCGTCGTGTGACGTCACGTGATGTCGCACGTCAAGTGACGTCCGGGGGGCGCTTGGCCAGCCCCGCCCCCCTAGCCCCAGGCGACAGAAGACCTGACGACGCCACTGCTCCTAGCAGTCCAAGGGACTCTCAGGAGTCTTCTCCAGCACCATAGTTCGAAAGCATCTATTCTTCGGCGCTCAGCCTTCCTTATGGTCCAACTCTCGCAACCATACATTGCTACTGGGAACACCATCGCCCTGACTATACGAACTTTTGTTGGCATGGTGATATCCCTGCTTTTTATTATGCTATCTAAATTTGCCATAGCTTTCCTTCCAAGGAGTAAGCGTCTTTTAGTTTCATGGCTGCTGTCTCCGTCTGCAGTGATCTTGGAACCCAAAAAAGTAAAATCTGTTACTGCTTCCATTTCTGCCGTTTCTATTTGCCAGGAATTGATGGGACCAGATGCCATGATCTTAGTTTTATTAATGTTGAGTTTCAAGCCAACTTTTGCACTCTCCTCTTTCACCCTCATCAAGAGGCTCTTTAGTTCTTCTTCACTTTCTGCCATTAGGGTGGTATCGTTTGCATATCTGAGGTTGTTGATATTTCTCCCGGCAATCTTGATTCCGGCTTGCTCCCGTCCATTTTAGTTCGCTGATTCCCAAGATGTCAGTGTTCAATCTTATCTCATTTTTGACCACATCCAGCTTGCCTTGATACATAGACCTCACATTCCATGTTCCTAAGCAGTATTGCTCCTTGCAGCATTGGATTTTCCTTTCAACCTCAGACACATCCACAGCTGAACGTCCTATTGGCCTTGGCCTCCGCTCTTCCTCAGTAGCATATTGGACACCTTCCGACCTGAGGGGCTCATCTTCTGGTGTCATATCTTTTAGCCTTTTGGTACTGTTCATGGGATTTTCTTGGCAAGGTTACTGGAGTGGGTTGCCATTTCCTTCTCCAGTGGATCACTTTTAGTCAGAACTCTCTGCTACGACCTGTCCGTCTTGGGTGTCCCTGCACGGCATAGCTCATGGCTTCATTGAGTTATGCAAGCCCCTTCGCCACGAGAAGGCAATGATCCATGAAGGGGTCTCTTGTACATGCTCCCTAAACTTCCAAACTATAGCTGAACACATTTGTATTTTTTAATGATTATACAGCGGATGAAATAACTTATTTTCTGTTTCAGCATGATAAATCCCTCAAAATGTAGAATAGCAGTTTTTTTAAAAGCCGTAAATAAACTCTTTGCTATTAGTATAATTTCTTAGTATCACACCTTAGTTACATTGATCCTTTGGAATAAATGGTGCTGGTGTGGAGGCCGATGCCACTCACTCCGGCATCTACCTGTTCCTGCGCCAGCCGATGCAGGTAAGACCCATGCAGAGGCGTAGCTACACCCCCACATGACGTCACAAGCTCCCCCATGTTGTGATGAAATAAGCCCCGCCCCCGCGCTGGATTCGGCAGCAATTCAGTGGCAGCGCCGTCCCCCCCCCCCGGCGCTTTTCTGGCCGTTTTTAGACTGTTTGCAGTGCGGGTGGGCGAATCCTGTTGCTGCAAAAGGGCCAAAAAGAGCCCGAAAAAGCGCTGGGGGTGCTTTTTTGCCACACCGCCACCAAATTGCCGCCGAATCTGTCGGCAATTGCACCCCCCTGTCGCATGTTGCCCCCTGCACCCAGGGGCCTACTGCCCCACCCCCTATCGACGCCACAGGGTCTGCACCACCCCCACCCCCTAACGACGCCACAGGGCCCGCACAGGAGCATGGGGAGGGTGTGGAGAGGGCAAGGGAGGGGGCGGGGATATCAGTGTTGGCTTGCGCTGATATTCTATGCCCCTTCCCAGGCTGGGCTTGCCTTACACGGCCTCCCCAGATGCACGTCGGCTCCAGAGCTGGCGTGCTTCCAAGGAGATCCATTGGGGTCTGTGGCACTTATACCGGGTGAGCCTTTAGGTCGTCTGCTGCATCTTAGGCAGGATTGAGCTGTGAAATAATGTTTTGATTTGGCAACTCAAGTTATGTAAAGTTGATGCTAGATGAACGTCTCTGGGGAGGGTGTTTTAGAATTGTACGTGTAAAAGCTTTTACACTTCCAGAAGAAACAGAAGTGTAAGAAGCTGAGTCTACTAAAGTGTACAGATGTGGTACTGGCAGCAGATCCTGCTGATAAAGGATTGACCTTGGCCATCAGAGGAGATTAGAAAATCCAAGTTGCTTAGTGAAACGCTGCAAATAAATTGTTTATAGAAGTGATCAGCTGACAGATAGCTGTAATGTTCTGTAGGAAATCAGTAAAACTAAATCCAGGTAACAAAAGTTGGTCCAGAGATTTTTCCATGAGAGATGTGGGTATATGGAACAGGTACGCTTCCAATGCCATGGTAACCAGATGCTGTCGGTTGACTCTACCTGTGAAGCATGAAATTGCAGCACTGCTTCCAAAATGATGAAAACATGATTCCAGGACTGTCCAGCAGGTGTCACTATTGGCAAATATAAAATTCAAAGGTATGCATTTGTTTCAACTGATACTGAATAATAAAATTCATTCGGATAATGTGGTGTCACAAACGAAAAACCTTTTAGGGTTTGCTTGTGTGCATACATACATACATATGCACACAACATTAATTGGAAAAGTGAACTAAACAGTTATTCTGTTCATTACCATGTACATAATGTAAGAATTCTTTCTTTATCGTTTCATTTTGATAGTTTGTGTAGCAATTTGAGTGTTTAAAATTTACTTATTGAATCACAATGTTAAATATCCTTTTGTTTCACTCCTGCTAACTGTGCAAAGAGATATCCTTTAAAGTGGTGGCTGTCTAATATTTCCCAATTCATCTCCCAGTAGCTGTTGCTTGCTGGTGTCTCCTTTGCGTTTTCTTTTTAGATTGTGAGTCCCTTTGGAACAGTGAAATATTGTTTTTATTCCTTTGCTATATAAATTGCTTTTGGGACAATATAAATTGTATATAAATTGCTATATAAATTGTTGGAAAATAGTATACACATTTTATTTATCTCTTTACAGCAACAGTTCTCAAACTGGTGGGTCGCGACCCTGCCCCCTTAAGGGACGGGGAAAGTATGGTGGCAGCAGCAGCAATCCTGGGGATCACCACTGCCGCCGGGGGAAAAAAAGTCCAGAAAAGGGTTTTTTATACTTACCAGGACCCCTCCACGGGCCTCCCCGAGCTTTAGATCACCACATTGCGGCAATTTACGATCACCTCCGGTGTCGGACGAAAACTTCAGCGCCGTTTTCGTCCTCAGCGCCGATGCCCGTGGGGGATAGGATTGTGTCGTTAGAATAGGAACATGTATGTGTTAAATAAAGCTATAGGCCTGTATCCAAATACTGCTGTGTGACTGTTTGTATTTCACAATTGCACTGCAGAAATTGAGAATGTGCAGAATGCAAGATCTTCAGAATCTCAGCATTCAATTTTTGACAATGTGCTTCACATTCTCAATTTTGCAATTGCTTATTGTAAATTGTAAAGCATTTGTAAAGATATAAAGCATATGAGCAGGATTTCCAGTTGTCAGGAGGTAGAATTTTATTGCCGTGCACACACAAAGTTCTTTACCCATCAATTCATCACGAGTGAAAGAAATTGTGCATAGTAATAATCTCTGTTGGTTCCAGAATCTACCTGTTCTAGGCACAAAATTGAATGATTGAATGGTCCCCTGTGTCAGAGTCCCTGTCTGTGGAAAGCCAGCATATCTAAACTTAAACCTAATGTAAGATTAGCAGTCCAATCCAGTGGCGTAGCTGGGGGGGCAGTGGGGCCCACAGACCTGGGCGGCAAGCCAGAGGGGACGTCACACTTTGGGGTGTGCGCATCGCTTGCTGCTCCAAGCAGTTGGAGTGGTGAGCGAATGAAGTTTGGCCCTCCTGCTGTCCCTCAGCCTCCGTTTAACTCCAAATCAGAGCAATTCCAGAAACAAGGGGGCAGGGTGATGACACGGGGGGGGGAGGCAGCCCTGGGTACGCTACTGGTCCAGTTATGTTCCTTGCCAGCCCAGAGCATGCAGTGCCACCGGTAGAGAGAGAGAGAGAGAGAGAGAGAGAGAGAGAGTGTGGAGACAGCCCAAGAGAGGCTGTAAAACCATTTTTTCAATTACCTCTCCATAGGCCTCCTTGTCTCCAATGAGTCTCCTTGGACCTATACCAGCTATTTAGCTGGTGTAAGTCCAAGGAGACTGCTGGGGGCAAGTCCGGGCCGGGAAGGGGGGATGGTATCTTGGCATGCACTGTTGCCCCCGAACCACCCCCAGCACAGCCCACTTCCCTCCCCAATCCTCCCCTGATCCTCCCTTGAACCCCCCCCCCACTGCTGACCTATCAGTTTTGGCAGAGGTTCTGTGGCTCCCACTGCTTACATGGGGCTTGCTGGCTCCCACACGGTTGTTATCGAGCCGCAGAACGACGGAGCGTCTGCAGTATCAGCGGTCTCAGCTTTATACTGGCAGATTACAAGCTCCACCAGCATAAGGCCTGGATAAGATTGGGCTGTAAGTTTTCCCTAAGGAGGAGGTAGACTTTTATGTGCAGGAAGCTTTTTTTTAATTATTATTTTCAACGTTGTGATCCCGTATTCACATTCTGAAGTGGTAGGATCTCAAGAAGGCTATACTGCGTGTGTGTTTCTGGTAGATGGGCTTTCAGGTCCGTGGGCAGGCACCTGATCATCCTTGCCTCTTGCAACTACAGCTGGTAAATGCACTGGCATAGCAATTTGAGGAAAACGCGAATGCAGTTGCATGCACAAACCTTGTTGTCAGCTCCTATAACAGAGCTGAAGCTGACCTGATGCGATGAACTTAGGCCACTCGACAAGCACTGGATCCTCTACTAGCTACATGAGCACCACAGCCTCTCTGTTGTTCCAGCTGCCCTTATTTCTATAAATGGGGGTGTATGACTTCTACCGAGGACTGGTCATGAATTATTTTCATTTTTATAGCAAACTCATTTTACCTTTCCCAGTTACAACATATTGTATTGAAATCAAAACATTCTGACTAGCCTGCTGTTATGCGTGAGACCTGAAATCAGATGCTATAGGAAAGCAGCTTGAAATATGTATTTAAACAGGTTCTTTTTCCCCTTGAGAGTGACTGTGCTGTTATACCTCCAAATTTGTCTTCCAGATTCTTACTTGTTGAATTGCATGACTTCAGTGTCAAGGAAATGCTACATCCCAAAGGAATTTTCCTATTTCCTAATGCCGTAATTGAACCTTCACAGTGTCATAGACAAGTGTGACTGAGGGCAGCTATTTTAATGCTATCCTTTTATTCCTGCAAAAAACAAAACAAAACAGATGCACTTTTTTATTACACTGGTTTGATAAAGAGAAAGAGTAATTTCTCCTGCTGTGTAAGAATTGGTTACTCTCAAAATTTCAGAGCTTAATTTGAGCCAGGGACGTTAACCATAGATACAAATAAAGAAATACCAATGAAATGTGTTTCTGAGTATATGCAGAATGTCTTTCCCTTACCATAGTTATTTGCTGTGCAGCTGGTATTAGGGGACAGAGTTTTCAGGTAAGAGGGTGTGGATTCAAGTCAAGCTTGAATCATTTACAAATTCTCCACACCAAGTTTTCACTGGCTTCAGCAGAGGTGAGATATGTTCATTTTTACCAAAGCTTTCTAACCATGAGGTTATAAACTTTGAAGATAACAATTGCCACCATATTCTCTCATGTTGTGAAAGTGGGGGGGGGGGACTTGAAGTGTTGTCCCGGCAGTAGCAGGGAATCACAGGGATGAGGGGAGCCATAGGTGCTATCAGCTGTTTATTGTGGAATGAGGTGCCCAATTGGTTTCAAGTTGAGAAAGGTGATGCCTCAAACTCATACCCCAAAATAATGATTAGTAATAATCAATCCTGAATAAACTGCTCTTGCTGCTTTACTAGCAGCGCAATCCTGTGTAACCTTACACCGGTGTAACAGTAGATGCACCGCAATCCTGTGTAACCTTACACCAGTGTAACAGTAGATGCACCGGTGTAGGTTTTTGTTGAAAAGCGGTATATAAATACTGTTAATAATAATAATAATAATATAAGTGCACTTATGCCAGTGTAAGTGCACTTACACCGGTGCATCTGCTGTTACACTGGTGCATCTACTCTTGCGTTTGCAAGGTTACACAGGATTGCCCTGTAGATCAGGATATAAGATTATTTGTCCTTGAATACTGTTTTATATTGAAATGCACAATTTTGCATGTATCAGATACATTTTCTGGGGGTACTGCTTTGGGGGTTCTTCCTCTATCTTATTTTTTTTTCATTCTCTGATGCTGCCCCTCCTCTCTTTCTGCACATGTCCTTCCTCAGGATCAGACTTATAAAATACAGTATCTTTCTGTTTTCCTATTCCATCCAAAATAGTGCCTTGCTTTCTATAGATCTTGAAATGATCACGCTGCAATCTGCATTTTTTGCAATCTGGTGAAGGACATTCTTTGCTATTTTGTTTTTTTTTCCCCTTGAGAGGTACAATCATGGATTTTCAAGACCTGAAATCTCCAGTTCCACCCATTGGGGCTAAATTTATACAAATATTCATCACAGAAGAATGATAAACCTCTTATTGTTCCATCCATTCATTATCTAATCCACTATAGTTACTATAGTTGTCCTTAAGTTTTGCATGCTCTGGATAGTGTACTTTTTCTCTCTAGCACTATGATCTGCAGGATGTTCCCATAAACCATTGTTGGGGCTGAACTTTTATGCAGCAGTCAGCATGAAGCCAAGAGCTGAAGGATGAATCAGAAGTCAGGAAACAATTGTTGACTTAGCTAGGCCTAGCCCACACTGAAAGCTTTATCACCCTTCCTTTTCTAGGATGCCCCGATCGCAGAGCCAGTCCATGACTGTTGTAAGCCGCCTTGGGCATTTGCTATGGCATTGTATAAGGCAGGGTATAATTTTTTAAAAAATAAATAATGATATCAGAACTTTTATTGCCCCCCAAAGTTGCTCCAGACTGCAGCCTGGTGATTTCAGCAATCACACACCAAACTGAGGGAGGGTTCTAGGTTCTTGTTCCAGGGGCTCCTGACTACCACTGCTATAAAAAGCTCAAAAGTTTCTTTTGGGCCAAAATGTATGCTGAAGAAGTCCGCTGTTTATCTTTGGAAAAGAGGGTTCTGCCTTCACACCCTTGCCCTAACCAGGCAACCTAAGATGCCCTTTCTCTTCATGCTGTTTGTAGACACAGCAGAGCCAACCTCTCCACCATTTCCTAGCATCCAGGAAGCCGTTGTGTCTATAGTTGCGCTTCGCAGTTGCTTGAGAGCGCTGGCACAGTGTACAAGAGGATGCTACTGCTGCTGCGAACCTCTGGCTCCAGTGCTGTCACATTTTCAACAGATCCTGGAAATCACCGTTCCTTTGCATCAGACCTTGAATTGGGCTCTTATTAGGACAATTGACAACAGACAATTATCAAACAGAACTCTCAGCTAGCATATTTTAAAACTCCTCTGTGAGCCTCAAGATATGAAGAGATATTTCTCCGAGTTTCCTTTTGATCAAATTACCTGACTGATAAAAGTGTTCTATCTGGTCACTACTTTTGTACTATCGTCTTTGACAAATCAGTACATTGAGCTACTGCAGAGTCTGTTCAGTGTTTAATACGCTGGGTTTTGTAGGTCAGCACTTACAATCAGGATTGGACTGCACTTCTCATTTCACAATATCTAAAGAAGTGGGGACTTGGTTTCCTTTCCACCTTATTTAAGCAAAAGATGTGAAAATCCCATTATCTTTATAAACCGCTCAAACACAGAATACTAATCAGACACCAATTCAAGAATTCTTTTCCATTGAGGTGATTTTAGTATAAGGTATTTCACAGAAAAGGAAGTAGTGAAAAAAACGATGTCTATTATCACAACATATTAAAAGTCCTTATTCCTCAAAGTTCAAATAAATTGAATGAAAATAAACACTGATATTCTAAAAATATTTTAAATTGAGACTTGCCTGTCTGAATGAACTACCTTCATTTTTCTACCAGATTTACAACACAGGTAATAACAATCTTAGTTTTCCATTTGACTCTTTTCTCTGCCATAGTCAGTAAAAGCAGAGTCTTTGTAGAAACAAACATAATAGAATATTCATTATCCAAACATCTATTATCTGAAACTCTGTGTTAACAGAAACCACAGTTTGGCACCCACATAGCCCCAGGTCATCAGTAACCCTCATAAAGGCTGTTCAATTTTTTCATGCCTGAAGTTTTCCCTCAATGTTTTGACTATTAAGTATTTGGAAAGAGGTTGCACTGTACATATATATGCCATTGATAAAATAAAAATAGTACAAATTCTCAACACATTTTTCACATTTGAAATTGTCACATTAGTTCATAGGTGATTGACTTCAGTGTTGGTTGTCAAAATGGTGTTGAAAATGCTTTGTTTAAAAAACAACCTGAAACATAGAACTCCTGGTTCATGCTAAAATTCAAATTAATGTCCAAACTCTGAATCTGAAAGGGAAACCTCAAATGAATTTTCTTTTTGATTACTTTTGCAGAATTTTGCATTGTGCCATTCGAATTTGCAATTTAAGATCTTGTTCATTTGTTTAATCTCAGCTTCTTCGTCTGATAACTTTCCCCCTCCTTTATGGAATTACCGTATTTATCGGGGCATAACACGCACCGGCATACAACACTCACCTTAGTTTTAACAGTGCTATTTGAGTTAAAAAAAAAACATTAAGCATTTTTCCACCTCTGGTTCTCACTTGACTGTAGTTTTCCTGTTCTGTGGGACCACCATTGCCACATATGTTGGTCCCACTGCCACTTACTTACCCAAGCAGGACAGAATTGTTTCCAATTCTGAGAAAAAGGTGTCTGCCCCCTCTGTGTTCAGGGTTGCAGAGGAGAGGAAAGGGGTGCAAAAAAAAAAAAAAAAGTGCAGTCCAGACACAAGGAGAGGGGAGAATAAGGGTGCAAATCCAAGCTGCAAGTATCAAAGGCACAGTGGGGAGGGAGAGAAAAAAAAAAGAGAAAAGGGTGTCTGTCTGCCCCCTCTGTTCAGGGTTGCAGAGGAGAGGAAAGGAGTGCAAAAAGAAACAACAAACAGAATTTTGGAAAAACACCACGCAGAAATTAGAGAGACAGAAGGGGGATTGCAAAAAGAAAATCTGAACTGCAGGGCAAAAAGAATGAAACTTACTGTGGGAAAATGCCACTTTATTTCTGAAGCAACATCAGACAACGGAACAAAACTGAAACCAAACCAAACACAGTGCTGAGAGCATTTCCCTTTCCCTCCCCCTCCGACAAACTTGCATGTTGCAGAGATAAACAAAATACCTCGAAGGCAAAGGGGAAAACAAAGAGATAGCAAAGCAAGGCAGCTCAGATTACCACCTCCTCTCTAACTCTCAGACTCTTGGAGCTTCGGAGGCGTGTGAATAAATTAACTCCCGACAATCAGCTGATAGCAAGTAAGTGCTGCTGAGCAGAGGCGTTCCTATGCCCCCACAAGGTTGGGGCGCCCCCCACGCCCCCAATAAAACAGTAAAATTTTAGGTTTCGGTTTCGTTTTTCCTTTTTTTAAAACTTTTTTCCCTTTTTCCGGGGCTTTTCTAGTGGTATTTTAGTGTGTGTGTGTGCTTTCCCCCACTTATCTTGTATCTTGGAGCCGTAGCGTGAGTTTCCAGCATTTCGTGAACTCCGGAAAGCGCAGTTCGATCGCGCAGGCGCAGAACGATTGGAAACTTCGTCATTCTGTGCCTGCGCAAGTCCTCCACAGTTCGCACATGCACAGAACGTCGATTGGAAACGTCGTCATTCTGCGCATGTGCGAACTGTGGAGGACTTGCGCAGGTGCAGAACGACGAAGTTTCCAATCGTTCTGCACCTGCGCGATCGAACTGCGCTTTCCGGAGTTCACGAAATGCTGGAAGCTCACGCTACGGCTCCAAGATACAACATAAGCGGGGGAAAGCACACACACACTAAAATACCACTAGAAAAGCCCCGGAAAAAGGAAAAAAAAAAGTTTTAAAAAGGGAAAAATGAAACCAAAACTTCGGTAGGCCCGCCCTGCCCCCCAGCCTCAGCGCCCTACGCCCTGGGCCCCCCCGCCCCCCATCAGCCAACGCCTCTGCTTCTGAGCTCCTTCTTGCCTGCAGGCAGAAAGAGGGGGATCCATGGGGCTCTAAAAAATCCCGAGGGGGATTTTGAAGCCTCAATTTTGCAGCATCGGCATATAACACGTACCCTACTATTTTGGGCCAACATTTAAGACAAAAAAGTGTGTGTTATATGCCGATAAATACGGTACTTAAAATCTGTCCTCTTTAAAATTCCAATGCATTTAGAGTGGGCCAGTTTGAGGGGAAGGTAGAAGGTGATGGGACAAGCTCCATACAAGAAGATTGCCTGCAAGTCTCATCATCACAGCCACCACTCATTCCACATAGCCCTCTGGGCTAGCGTTGCCAGGCTGGAGGTAAAATCTAAGGTTTATGAGCCAGAGTCTGGTGATGTTGCATGGCTGCCTTGAAGAACAAACAAACAAACAAACATATATATTTCAACAGGAATAGTTCACAAAGTGGTTTACATAGTAAAATAAATCAAGAAATGGTCCCCTGTCCCCAAAGGGTTCACAATCTAAAAAGAAATACAGAAGAGACACCAGCAACAGTCTCTGGAAAAGACACCATGCTGAAGAAGTGCTCTCTCCCTGCTAAGTATAAGAGGGCAATAATTTCAATAATTAAGAAGACAATAATTTATTTCAGTGCATGATTTGAGACATGCTTGATTATATGTGTACATGGCAGTGGGTGCCTGTCTGCCAGGAGAGCACAACCCAGGCAAATACTCTGGAATTGGATTGATGGCTGGCAAGAGGCTTCAGATCCCAGAGGGCTCAAGGAAGGCCACACATTAAATTTGTCAGCTCACGCACACATGCGCACACACTGACACCTAGGACTGGTAACAGACTACTATCTTTTCCTTCTAGACCCTTTCCCATTCTTCATTGATTCCCTTTTTCAAGCATAACTGTGAAACTCTTGCTAAAGTGCCTGCTCGGCATTGATTTATGACCATTTCTGTTTTTCATCCGAAAACGAAGTGGTTGTAAATTGCTGCAGAATGGCGATCCAGAGCTGTCGTTACGGTGGGGGTGGTTGGTGCGGTGGGCCCCAAGCGGCTGGTCGGGGGGGTTGTACCCTCCAGTGCTCCCTCCGCCACAGGTCCATCTTCGTGCAGCCATTGTCGGCTGCGAGTTTGCCCTCCCATCCTCCCAGGTGCCGTTTGGCTCCAAATAGGAGCCGAACAGCGCTAGGAGAGGGGTGTTTCCGCGTCACGGCAGCGTGCGTTGATGATGCCATGCCCCCAGGACTTATTTTGCTGAAACCAGGAAGTAAAACGGAAGTAGCTTTAAATCGCATTTAGAAGCTAATCTGAGGTGCGGGGAGGTCCGCAGAGGGGACTGCGGCCCCCATGCACCTTCCGGAGGGCCAGCACAACCCCTGGTAAGTCAAATAAACCCCCCTTTTCCTCAGTTCCAGCACGATCCCTGGAGTGCTTTTGCATGTCACAGAATTTTGCCAACCCCCTTAAGGGGGTAGCAACCAATTCTTCCCGACTGGGGCATCGCGACGCCCAAGTTTGGGAACTTTTGGTCTAGGGTACTTGAGAGACCACCTTTTTCTATATAATCTGGCTTGTCCCCTCTGACCATTGGAGAAGCCCTTTTACAGATGCCATTGCCTTCAGAGGTGGGAGGGATGGTGGCAAGAAATAGGACCTTTTCGGTAGTAGCACCAACCTTATGGAACTCTCAGTTTACATACTGCTCCCTCCTTAGAGGCCTTCCAGCAGGGCCTAATGACGTTCCTTTTCAGATTATCCTTCTGAGCTGATGTTTTTTTAATACTGGACATCTGGGTTTTATGCTGATTGGATTTTACGGGCTTGCCCTTTCTTAAGAGGTGACTGCTGCTGGTCTTGTGCTTTTATTAAGGTAAAGGTTCGGCCTTAGAAACAGGGTCCCCCTTGGGACGAAAGGCGGGGTAAATATACTGTAAATAAATAAAATAAATACAAATAAACAGAGATGAGCACCGCACCCTAGAGTCGGACACGACTGGCTTTCAAGCAGGGGATACCTTTACCTAAAGGTGTGGTGCTCATCTCCGTTTCTAAGGCCAAAGAGCCAGTGCTGTCCGAAGAACATCCGTGGTCATGTGGCCGGCATGACTAACAGAACGCTGTTACCTTACCTACTTGCAATTTCTTGCTTTCGAACTGCGGCACTTGAGTCTCGAACTTCTGTCCTGCTGACCTTCTGGTCTGCAGTTCAGCATCTTAATGTAATATTTTTAAGGGTTTTTTTAAATGTTTCAAGGATATTTTAATGTTCTCGTGTTTTAAGGATATTTTTGTTTTAAAAGTAGTTTTATGTTTTGTAAGCTGCTTTGAGTGCCCTCCGAGGAGAAAGGAAGGATACAAATACGCAAACAAACAAGCAAATAGCCTTTATTTTTGATTCTCCTTCCCTGCAACTGAATTATTATCCCCACCCCCCAATATTCATCCTCACCTCTCTTTTCCTTATATGTCATATCATTGAACTGTGTCTTTGGCCACTGCATCAGTCCCTGCTCACACAATAGATTTCTACAAGTGTGCATGTTACATGTGTTCTAAAAAGCACACCCCAAATGTCCCAACAAACATTCACAGCGCAATCCTGTGTAACTCTTGCACTGGTGTAACGGTAGATCCACTGGTGTAAGTGCACTTATGCCAGTGTAACTTGCCGTACGTCAACAAAAGCAGGACAGACACCAGCGTAACCCCCCTCGGATGTCGGATCACAGTTACAGGCCTCTACCTCAGTATCTCAGCATAAGTGCACTTATACCAGTGGATCTACTCAGAAGTAAGCCCTGTTGAGTTAATGGAACTTACTCCTATACGCACACACCTGGGAATAAGTTCCATTATACCATTAAACTCAATGGTGTTTACTTCTGAGTGGACATGCACAAGATTGCACTGTTAGTGATCTACTGTTACACCGGTGCAAACGTTACACAGGATTGCGCTGTCATGCACATCTCAAGCATCCCACCCAGCCCATGCATACAAAATACAAGCATCCCACTTCAAATATCCCATCATCCCAAGCCCCAATGGAGGATAGGGCTGTTGCTCAATGGAAAAGCACCTGTTTTGCATGCAGAAGGTCCCAGTTTCAATCCCTGGTAGCTTCAATCCCAGAAAGAACAGGGAAAGAGCCCTGTCTGAACTCCTGGAGGGCTGCTACCAGCCATTGTTGGCAGTAATGAGCTAGATCAGTGGTTGGGACCCACCACAAGAACCGGAAGTGGCTGCTACCCCCCTAAGGGGGGTGGCAATGTGTGGTGATATTGGTGACGTCCCGCTGCTGCCCAGGACAAAAAGGTGATTTTTTTTTTACTTACCGAGGGTCCCCCTCCAAACCGTTATGCCCCCAATCTGCCCACTCTCTCACCGCACCCACCATTAACATAAGAACATAAACATAAGAACATAAGAAGAGCCCTGCTGGATCAGGCCAAGGGCCCATCTAGTCCAGCTTCCTGTATCACACACAGTGGTCCCACCAGATGCCTCAGGGAGCTCACAGCCAACAAGATAACCTGTTTCCTGCTGTCACTCCCCTGCACCTGGCACAGAGAAAACCTACTTCCAAAGCCAGGAGGTTGCTTATGGCTTGTAACCTGTGATGGTCTTTTCCTCCATGAATCTGTCCAAACCCTTCCTAAGCGTCTTTTGAGGCATGACCGGGTCTGGCAATGGAACTGCTATGCTGTCACCTCTTGTGGCAGTTTGTGCAAAATGGCCGCTGATAGAGTGTTGGTGATGTTTCCAATCGACGTTCTGCGCATGCGTGAACTCTAGCGCTCCTGGGCGCTTTACAGAGTTCGCGCCAGGGGTTGCAGAGCATCAGATGAGCGATCTGTGCCCCGGAAGATCGTCTGCGCCCCTGGAGATCGTCGCGGGAGCGTCACAGTACACACAGTAAGTTGCGCAAAGCATACATAAACTATTAGAAGCCCCGCTAGCGCTAAAAATCCCCTTTAAAAACAGCAATTTTTAAAACAGCATAATTATGCAAATTAATTATGCTAATTAGCTTGGGGGCGTCGGGGTTTTCCACCCCAGTAGCAGGGGTGCCTGGCTACCCCTCTGATAGGATTGGACTACAAGTTATATTCTTTCTAAAACAGATCGAAAACTGTTATGACCACCTACAATGTACCACGAGAGAAACATCTTCAACGGGATTATGGTCATAAAAACAAAAAATTAAAAAAATGTTTAAAACATGTACCTTTAAAAGCAGCTTTATAAGTCTCTTAAAATGCACTGTATGCAATAAAATACTTTAAAAGTCTTCTTTAAAATGCAATAAAAACAATTTAAAACGTGGGGCATGACATTTCATTCATTCTCTATGAATATCATCAGATGCTAAAGCCTAGAACAGAAAGGAAGATGGTGAGAACATCGCAGTCCTGCTGCTACTTTCAAAAGGAATTTGGTGCACATTTTCATGAAGGCAATTAGTACCGGAATCAAGACATCAGGAATGACTGCTAGTGACCTGACCCTGTGCTAACCTGTTTGCTGCCTCCAGTGGCCACTCTTGTTATTGCACTCCTATTTATTGCTGGGGTCCAAATCCTATTAATCATACATAATTCCTGTTTATGGTTCAGGACCTGCTTGCCGTGTTTAAAAATTTCTATGGCTTCTAAACTAAGTCTAGCTCTGTAGTTGGATTCATGACATCATCTCTCCGTGTCCTCAAAATTGATGCAGTGACCTGTGTCCACCATATGTTCCGCTAGGGCAGATTGTTCCAAATGCCCCAGTCTACAAGCTCGCTGGTGCTCCTTTACGCTAGTGGTAATAAAATGCTTAGTGGTTCCTATATAAACCTGTCCACAACTACATGGCACTCGGTATACCCCTGGTGTGTATTCAGAGGTGGTCTAGGATCTTTAGGATTCCTTAACAACTGGGAGTTTTTTTGTGTGTGTTGGTTTGAATATTGTTTTGATATTGTGCTTTCTCATCACTCTTCTAATTTTATCTGTAGTGCCCCTAATGATATTATATTCTTTCTGTTTATTATATTCAATGTTAAAAAGAGCAAGGAAAAGCATGCAAGGCAGTTTGTAGGGAATACAAAGGACCATAATGTGCATGGATGGAGCAACTGCCATTGACTGGGGAGAGATCAAAGCTTTTTGCTGATGGGAGGGAGGCAGACCCAAGCCAACCCATTGTCTGAAGCAGTGCCGAAACTTTTCTTCCTCCGCCCCCCATTTTTTAAGTGAGTTCATCAGCACATGTGCTCCTACTCCCCTCTGTGCTACTGTGGCCTTCTTCCTCGGTGCCCTCTGTGTCTTCAAAACAACCTGAATATGGATACAGGGAGCAGAAGAACAATTCTTTCACGCTCACTATCCTCCTACCCTAATCCAATCTTAAAAAAATAACTGGAAAAAAATGTCATTTACCAAACCATTTTCAGGCTTGGTAAGTGCCTTTTCCAGCTCTCCCATTCCACAAATGCACTCTATTGAAAGTGAATAGAAGTTTTTTCTATTATAAGCAGCATATAAATAGTGTATGATGGGGGTGGTACCTGTGTACCCCCCCCCCCGCTGTGGTTTTGGGTCATTTTGCACCTCTTACTGCCATATATGTTGCAATAAAAACTCAAAATTAGTGATTACCAGTTCCAACCAGTAAAAACTAGAAACTCCTAACTGTCTTCAGAGATTCTAACTCTAACTAGTTAAAACTAGTTCCTAGAAGTTCCTAAGCATCTTTGGAGATCCTTCCACCATTAGGGCCTCTGCGTTCTTAAGAGTTGTGTAAAAGACAGAATTTTTACAGCTGCAATTTCTGATGGTGCTGCTAAAGCAGCTGCACCTGCTGAAATGCCCTCATCAATACAGCCATTAAAGGTAGGCTTGCCATCCATCCCGGAAAACCCAGGACTGTCCCAGGCTCCGGTCCCGGGCTTTCCAGGCCCGGTGAAGCCAACGCCGCCAACGCCGCCAACGCCACTTTCAAAGTGCAAAAAGGCACCTTTTTTTTCCTCCGGCACCGCCATCTTGGATCTTGCAAAATCTCACAAGATCCAAGATGACGGTGCCCAAATCTCATGAGGGCACATGTGGCAGTAGATGGCACTGCTGGAAAAAAGGTGTCTTTTTGCACTTTGAAAAAAAGTGGCGGCGGCGACGGCGGCTTCAGCAGGGGCAGGAGTCCTGGCCAGCTCCGATGCAGCTGGCCAGGCTCCAGAGGCAACGGCAGACGACAGACGAAGATGATGAAGATGGCAGTGGCGACGACGAAGGAGAAGATGATGAAGACTATGATGTTGGCTGCAGGTGAAGACGCCGAAGGTGGCAGTAATGGCGGCGGCGGCAGCAGAATGGCAGCGGGACAGGTAAGTTAATTAATTAATTAATTATAAATAAATAAAATTTCAGGCGCCCTTTGGCCGACAACTGAGCACTTTGCGCCCAGGGAAAAATTCTTTATTTCATTTTATTTTAACTGATTTATTGATTGATTGATTATTCAGGGAAGTGGTGTCCCAGGACCGGGAAAATCTGGTAAGCCTAATTATAGGTCCAGGAGCATTTATGTAGAAAGCCTGGCCACCCCTGCCCAAAGGAGATCACACCGCTGTGCAGACCCCTTTGCCAACTGCACGGCAGCTTGCCGACATTTCTGAATGCACAGCGATGATGCAGTATATATCATTGCCTGAGTTCTGGGAAAGGTGAGATCTAAGCTGCGTGAGGCTTGGCTGGGGTTTGAGCTGCATGGCCGCGGCCTGCGCAGCTTAAAGGGAAGCATCATTCTAGCTAATTGGAGCTAGAAACTGTGTTTTTGTACACTACTTTCTAGTTTTTCCTAGTTAGAACTTTCATCTCCTATGATGGATAGGAGCTTCTAGTGTTTTACTTGTCAGAATTAGCATCTCCAAAGACACTGCTGATGCTGTGGAGCTTTGAGTTTTTACTAGCTGTAATTAATTCCGATTGAAATATATACAGGTGTCCGCCGCTGAACAATGTTCCACCTACTATCATTTCCTCCCTGATCTGTTCCTCTCCAGGGATACTGTGGGTTCACCAGGGCCACTTCATGGCTGGGCAAACTGCAACATTGCATTGTGGGAAATGTTGTGGTATTCCTAATATTTAATGCTAGAACACTAGCTGCAAATCTCACCATAAGAAGAGCCTTGCCAGATCAGGCCAAAGGCCCATCTAGTCCAGCTTCCTGTATATATAATAATCAACCTTTATTGGCTTAAAAGAACACAATACAGTAACACCACCACAACAAGAGAAAACAGAGAAACATACATACATAAGTCTTAGTTAACTGCCAAGCTTAGTCCATATTCACGGCTCGGATGCAACAGAAGATATTTTAGGAAAGTTCCCACTGTCTCAACTATGCCAGAATCCTCAGATGACAAGAGCTTCCTGTATCTCACAGTGGCCCCATCAGATGCCTCAGGGAGCACACAAGACAACAAGATAACCTGTTTCCTATTGTCACTCCGTTGCACCTGGCACAGAGAAAACCCACTTCTAAAGCCAGGAGATTGCTTATGGCTTGTAACCTGTGATAGTCTTTTCCTCCTTGAATATATCCAAACCCCTTTTAAAGGCATCTAGAATGAGCAGGTGCGTAAATAAAGCAGAGATGTCAGCTACCACAAAAATTCTTTCTAAATAATATTCTGAATGTTAGTCAAGTTGCATCAAGCCCTGCATTTCTGACTAGCATAATTAAAAATTACAGTCATGTAGCATATGGCATGGATTCTCCTGGGTTAATGAATGCAAACAGTAACTGCAAAGAGGTGTTTTTTTAAAAAAAAAAATCAGAAACTTTATTAAAATGTAAATTTTAGTTTTTAATCAAATTAGATATTTCTTTTCATTTTCTAGTCTCATAAAAATTATATAATTTGCTCCCCTTAAAATAGTGCCGACTGTTAACAAATTTAGTAGCTAGCGCTCAAAGAGGATGTTAAAAAGCACTTCAAATAACATGACAATCTCATCTTTACAGTAATACCAGGTTGTTAATTAGCTGAGCTACCCAAATACTGAGATTATAGTTAAAATTGCTCTGAGTAGGAGGTGATAATGATGCGCTGCCTGTTTTACAACACATTATATGCAGTGCACATTAATTCCAGTTTTTTTTAATAAAAAAATTCCATCATTATTAAAAGGCTCCCATTTTAAAGGGTGAAATCACTCTGAGAGAAGCTTACCTTATTAACAACGTCTATAATAGATACTGCTATATCTGGCAATGGGAAGATACGTCAAAGTGTGTTAAAGGAAGAAGTTGGCTCTTTAATCAGCTGCAAGACAGAAACACCAGTGCAAATTAAAAAAAAAAGGATGAATAATTCTGGAAATGTTGCGTTTGGAAAAAGAAATACCGTAGTTTTAATCTTGAGCTACAAAAATTTAAAATGATACACATGGGAATTGTCTTCTCATGAATATAATTTTCTTGCAGCTTCACACCAACATATGCATA
This sequence comes from Plestiodon gilberti rubricaudatus, assembly GCA_026170595.1. NCBI lineage: Eukaryota > Metazoa > Chordata > Lepidosauria > Squamata > Scincidae > Plestiodon > Plestiodon gilberti. The sequence continues at coordinate 9,069,611 of JANXHW010000003.1, read as the reverse complement.
GGAAAGGAAGTATCTAACATAGCAAAAAAGGGGGAAAAGAACAAAACAAAACGCAATTTGCAAGCATAAAACGGGTCACTAACAGTGCAATCTTGTGCATGTCCACTCAGAAGTAAACACCATTGAGTTTAATGGAATTTATTCCCAGGTGTGTGCGTATAGGAGTAAGTTCCATTAACTCAACAGGGCTTACTTCTGAGTAGACATGCATAGGATTGTATTGTAATACATTTTGTAGGTAGGGTTGTGGGTAAAAATCATTAATGTTATAAATAAGAGATTTTTGCACCCTTCAAAATAATCTGGACATTTTTACAGAACTCCAATTCTGAAGCAATGCAGTTAAGCATAAGGGCAATTCTGGCCTCCTTGGCAGACCTGGAAATTATGCTTCTTTCACTTGTAGAAAGTACAGGTGTCCCCGGCTTAACGATGGGGATACTTTCTGAAATCCCCGTTGTAAAGTGAAGCTGTCATTAAGCAGGTCTTGCTGTGCTTTGAAGTTTAACACTGTGCTTAAAGCCCCAGTGTTAAACATCCAAGCTCTTATCTTGCCCATTAGCTGTTTGGCTTTAGATAAGGGCTTTGAAGTTCAGCACTGGGGCTTTTAAGCACAGTGCTGAACTTCAAAGCCCTTATCTAGCACGAAACAGCTGAAGAGCTGGGAATTTAAAAAGATGCGTCTTTTTAAACCCTTCGCTCTTTTTTACTGGGGACCTCCGTCATATATCCGGATCATCGTTAAGCGATCCATCATTAAGCGGGGGACACCTGTAACTAATTTCTAAAAAGCAAGAGCTTTCAAGCTCAAGCTTGTTTAGAAGCTATGGTCTCTGACCTGGAAGCCCTGCACTGTAGTAGGCAAGGATGACTGGCTATTCAGTGTGAGGCACACTGAAAGTGTAGAGGCACTTTTTCCTTTGTTACTACTTCATATGCTCCTTGGAATCTGAATTCAAAATTCTTGTCAAAATAACCCCAAACGATATACTGCCATTTCAATGGCTAATCTGCCTCCGTCACGTTTTTAGATGTTTTCCTCCATTCAACTACGTGTATGGTAAAAGCATTGTGTGCGTGGACTGGAAATGTACAGTGTGTGCAAGTTCTTTCTGGCTTTGGCTGTGCAGGGTAAAAACTTACCGGTGGGTCACGCCGGCATTTCAGAGGGTGCAGGGAGGCTCATCCAAAACCGGAAGTGGGTCTCGATCGCTTCAGGGAGCCAATCTGAAGCGCAAGGAGACCTACAGAGGGGGCCGCGCCCCCTGTACCATCCGGAGGGCTGGCACAGCCCCTGGTAAGTAAAGCGGTTTTCTGTGTGAGCCAAAACCGACCAGTTTTAGAACCACTGCACTATTCTAGGGGTTATCAACCTTTGTTGCCAGGTGTGTTGTTGTTGTTGTTGTTCAGTTGTTAAGTCGTGTCTGACCCTTCGTGATCCCATGAACCATATCCCGCCTTCCTGTCCTCCACTATCTTCCTGAGTTCCTATTTGCCAGGAACTGATGGGACCAGATGCCATGATCTTAGTTTTATTAATGTTGAGTTTCAAGCCAACTTTTGCACTCTCTTTCACTCTCACTCCCATGTGTACCTCCTGTCAAATTTTCTGAAGAACCACATATCAATAAATAAATAAATTAAAGCTGGATTCCTGCCTTGACTAAAATCAGAATTAAAAGGGATGTAACGGTACATACCTCTAAAAGCCATGTTCCTTTAAATGCAGGAGACACTAATTAACAGCATGTGTCTCCTAGGGTACAAAATCACTGCACCTGGTATTCCTCCCATTTGCTGTGTCTTCTGAGTCTTCTTGGATTCTCTAGACCCTGAAGAAGCTAGCCAGTAGTGCTAGCGAAACGTTGGTGGTATGATAACATCTGTTGAACTTGTTTTTAGAACTTTTTAGAACATTTTTAGAACTCTTTCACCCTTTTGAAAGACTTGTGGGAATGTTACTCCATGGCTTTTAAACCTGAAAACCTTTTTTAAAAATGATTTTATGATTACACATCAGCTGACTGACGATCGAAAAGCCTGTTGAGTTCTCAGAGCCTTTCTGATAGTCAGCTGGGGCACGGGTGGGGTCGGCACTTCAGCTGATGAACTCTTCGCAACGTGCCCCATCTGCCCTCACTGACCATCTCAAAGGCACTCGACTCGCGAGCACAATCGTCCGCTGGAGGGCGGGGCATTTTGGGGCAACATCTCGCGAGGCAAGCAGCTGGACCCGCGCTCTCCCTGAGTCTCCAGAAGCGAGTGGGAGGGGACAGCAGCCCTGAGACGGAGAGATCACCGCTGCGCTGAGCGGAGGGGGCAAGATATTTTTGGCAGCGGCAGCAGCAGGGGTGAAATGGTGCGGCAGTGGCTGTTTTGGCACGGGGGCGAAAGCCTCGCATATTGGGGAGAGTTGGTGCTGAGCAGGCAAATTCAAGGAAGGAGGGGCGAGGGGTCACATAGGAGGGTTTCTGGGCAACCCCCCTCTCCCCCACCGGTCCATGGAAAAATAGTCTTCCACAAGATATGCATATGGAGTACAAATGTGCACCACAAGATACAGTTGTATGTATATGTTTGTGTGTTTCAGTTTGTGCTCACAAAACCATGTGGTGTGCAATGGTACTGAAATACATACTGTCTTCTATTGTCAGGTATTATTAAATTTTCTTGTGCTTAATTTGTAAGCACTACAGAATTTATCTGAGGTTTCCAGTTACCTCTCTATACAAAATGGTGTTTTTGTTTCCTGTTTCTGAATGAGGATTAAACTAGAGTGTTACAAACAATTTGGTTCATTACTGGATTTTAACATCACACCTAGTCTGTCCCTCAGCTGGGATCATGTCTAATTTCTTATGGAATCAGGTCATTTGTGGTGTCATGTCAGAAGTGATATCCTTAAACTGAGTAAGTGAGTGAGATTCTTTGTGATCCAGAGTGAATCCTAGCTGTGAATCATAGGCTGCATTTAAATACATTGAAAATAAGTATGAGTTAAGATTTTCATGAACATTTTATCTTTGATAAAATTGAAAATTCAGACTTTTTGCCCAGGAAAGCAATTTTCTTCAACATTTTCTTTAATGCCTTTGGAAAATATTCATATTTTTATACATTATATATCCACTTCATGGTAAAGCAAACTTTGTTTCTGCATGAACACTTCCTCCTGTCACTACTGCCTTCAATAATTTCTGTGTCTGCTTTATTTCTTCATTGTATTAAGCTCCTTTGGGAGCCATGCTGATTGCATTGCATGTTTAAGTGTACTGTAGTTGAGAATATTGACTTCAGTTCTGGCAGATTGAGCAACTATGACTACTTAGTTAGCTAGAGCTTGCCAGCCTGTGATCAGGCTTCTTATGGTCGAATGCCCTCAGACGAAATGATCTATGTCAGGGGTTCTCAAAGTGGTAGGTCAGGACCCACCATTTTTTCCGGAAGTGGCCAATATCTCCTTAAGGGGGGTGGCCAACCAGCAAGAACGGCGGCGGCGGCGCTCCAATGTATTATTTATAAGATGGAAAATACCTTAATAACAGATCAATGTGATTTTTCTCTGAGTTGAATTATTTGAAGCTCGGAATTTGAGAATCCATCCACATTTCTTGTCAAATACATATATTTGCCTCTGTTTTTGTATCTATGAATAGAATTTTTTTTAAAGCTGAGATTGGACAAATATGTGCCAGACTTGGGGATTCTACTTTTTAAACTATTTATGTGATGCTTTTCAACAAAAGTTCACAAAGCAGTTTACATAGTGAAATAAATGAAAAAAAATGCAGCCCTGTGCTAGAGGGCTCACAATCTAAAAAAATATGTGAAAATGTGCGCACTGGAAAAGACACCATGCTGGGGTGAATAGGGACAGGTGCTGTGCCACCAAGGGACTGTTCACACATTGTCTCAGTTTGGACTTGGTCACCTATACACTTCCCTAGTGCAGTATACTGTCTCTGCACAGTTGGTGAAGCAGATCGCTGCTTGAAATGGCAGGCTAGGACACCGTATCTTTACAAAGCAACATAAGAACATAACATAAGAACATAAGAAGAGCCCTGCTGGTTCAGGCCAAAGGCCCATCTAGTCCAGCTTCCTGTATCACACAGTGGCCCCACCAGATGCCTCAGGGAGCACACAAGACAACAAGATACCTGTGTCCAGTCGCCACTCCCTTGCACCTGGCACAGAGAAAACCCACTTTTAAAACCAGGAGGTTGCTTATGGCTTGTAACCTGTGATGGTCTTTTCCTCCATGAATCTGTCGAAACCCCTTTTAAAGGCATCTAGGCCAGGTGCCATCACCACATCCTGTGGCAAGGAGTTCCACAGATGAATGGTATGAAGCCTCTGTTTTTTGTCTAGTTACGGTTGATGGGGAAAAGCAACCTCCTGGTTGTAGGAGTAGGTTTTCTCTGTGACAAGTGCAAGGGAGTGGCGACGGGATACAAGTATCTTGTTGACTGAGTCATCTCAGAGAAGGCATCTGAGAAGGTCCCCCCTCCTTCCTTTTTAAAAGATTGGCGTGACATTAGCTATCCTCCAAAACGGCCACTGTGCCAGAGGATTGGAGGATAGCTAATGTCACGCCAATCTTTAAAAAAGGAAGGAGGGGGGACCCGGGAAACTACAGGCCGGTCAGCCTAACATCTGTTCCAGGGAAGATGGTGGAAAGTCTCATTAAGGATAAAATCTTGAAATACATAGAAGAACAAGCTCTGCTGAGGGAGAGTCAGCATGGCTTCTGCAAGGGGAAGTCTTGCCTCACAAACCTGTTAGAATTTTTTGAAAAGCTCAACAGGCATGTGGATGCGAGCGAACCCGTGGATATTATATATCTGGATTTTCAGAAGGCGTTTGACACGGTCCCTCATGAAAGGCTCCTGAGAAAACTCCACAGTCAGGGAATAAGAGGGCAGGTCCTCTTGTGGATTAGGAACTGGTTGAAGACCAGGAAACAGCGAGTGGGAGTCAATGGGCAATTTTCACAATGGCGAGAGGTGAAAAGCGGTGTGCCCCAAGGATTGGTCTTGGGACCGGTGCTTTTCAACTTATTCATAAATGACCTGGAGTCGGGGATAGGCAGTGAGGTGGCCAAGTTTGCAGATGACACTAAACTTTTCCGGGTGGTGAAGACCAGCAGGGATTGTGAAGAGCTCCAGAAGGACCTCTCCAAACTGGGAGAATGGGCAGCAAAATGGCAGATGTGCTTCAATGTAAGTAAGTGCAAAGTGATGCACATTGGGGCAAGAAACCAACATTTCACATATACGCTAATAGGTTCTGAGTTGTCTGTGACGGATCAAGAGAGAGATCTTGGGGTGCTGGTGGACAGGTCGATGAAAGTGTCGACCCAGTGTGCGGCGGCTGTGAAGAAGGCCAATTCCATGCTCGGGATCATTAAAAAAGGGATTGAGAATAAAACGGCCAATATCATTCTGCCTTTGTACAAATCGATGGTAAGGCCACATCTGGAGTATTGTGTCCAGTTCTGGTCACCACACCTCAAAAAGGATATAGTTGAATTGGAAAAGGTGCAGAAAAGAGCGACCAGAATGATTCGTGGGCTGGAGCACCTCCCTTATGAGGAAAGGCTACAGCGTCTGGGGCTTTTCAGCCTAGAAAAAAGGCGCCTGAGGGGGGACATGATTGAGACGTATCAAATTATGCATGGGATGGAGAGAGGGGATAGAGGGAAATTCTTCTCCCTCTCGCACAACACCAGAACCAGGGGACATGCACTAAAATTGAGTGGAGGGAGAGTTAGAACAGATAAAAGAAAATATTTCTTTACCCAGCGTGTAATTCATCTGTGGAACTCCTTGCCACAGGATGTGGTGATGGCATCTGGCCTAGATGCCTTTAAAAGGGGTTTGGACAGATTCATGGAGGAAAAGACCATCACAGGTTACAAGCCATAAGCAACCTCCTGGTTTTAGAAGTAGGTTTTCTCTGTGCCAGGTGCAAGGGAGTGGCGACTGGTCACAGGTATCTTGTTGTCTTGTGTGCTCCCTGAGGCATCTGGTGGGGCCACTGTGTGACACAGGAAGCTGGACTAGATGGGCTTTTGGCCTGATCCAGCAGGGCTCTTCTTATGTTCTTATGTTCCCTGACTGTGGAGTTTTCTCAGGAGCCTTTCATGAGGGACCGTGTCAAACGCCTTCTGAAAATCCAGATATATAATATCCACGGGTTTGCTCGCATCCACATGCTTGTTGACCTTTTCAAAAAATTACAACTTGCGAGTAAGTGTTCTCACATGTACTCACAGTAATCATGTCCCCCCTCAGGCGCCTTTTTTCTAGACTGAAAAGCCCCAGACGCTGTAGCCTTTCCTCATAAGGGCGGTGCTCCAGCCCACGAATCATTCTGGTCGCTCTTTTCTGCACCTTTTCCAATTCAACTATATCCTTTTTGAGGTATGGTGACCAGAACTGGACACAATACTCCAGATGTGGCCTTACCATCGATTTGTCTACTATATCTATCTGTATGCTTGCAGGAACAACGGCCCTTATGTCTGATCCAGATGTTGGAAGGAATATTGTTGATGTTATATTGTGCTTTTGTACCTTTGCAGTCCACTAGTGAAAAGACTGCCAACAGAACTAGATAAAGGTAAAGGTATCCCCTGCTCAAAAGCCAGTCATGTCCAACTTTAGGGTGCGGTGCTAATCTCCGTTTCTAAGGACGAAGAGCCAGCGCTGTTCGAAGACGCTTCCATGGTCATGTGGCCGGCATGACTAACAGAACGCTGTTACCTTCCCGCCGCAGCGGTACCTATTTATCTACTTGCAATTTCTTGCTTTTGAACTGCTAGGTTGGCAGGAGCTGGGACAGGAGACAGGAGCTCACTCCGTCACGCGGCACTCGGGTCTCAAACTGCTGTCCTACCGACCCAGTCTGCAGTTCAGCATCTCTAAGCCACCGCGGCCCTGACACAGAACTACTTGCATTTAAATTGTTCAGCTGGGATACTTACAATACAGTACATTCAAATAAATTGTCTTGCAGATTCTTGAAACTACAATTTATTGTTGTGATTAGCATTCTGTCTTATTATTTCAAGTGGCATGCAAATGTGCCTACCTGTGAGTGTGTCAGCTTAGTAGGTAACATTGTACAGTACAAAACTTCCATTTCTCAGCCTCAATTCCTACTTGGTAAAAGATGGAAGTATTGGTGACCTACCTCACAAGGTAGCTGTGAGTCAGGACAAGGTAAAGGTTGTGAAACACATTAAAAGTACTATATACATGATAACATAATAAGTTGTTTTAAAAATGATTAGGGAAGGAATTTTGTTAGGCATTAGGTTTGATTTATCTTAACAAAGTGTTTGCAGTCATAATTAAGAGGTATATTAAGCCTGGCATCAATTAGACAAATTGATGTGAGCATCTGATTGGGTCCTGAGAGGGTTAGATTTTTCCCAGCTGTGAAAGAGATCATTTTGAAAGAGGAAAGGATAATTAGTAAAATAGCAGGTTCAGCTGAATGAATATGAGTGGGTTAGTTTTTGAACTTTGAGAGTCTGAGGTTGATGGCTCTGACAACTAATTGTGCAAAGGAGAAATTTCTTACTTACTGGAAGAAAAATGTAGCAAGAATAGAGGTAGTCATACTTTCTGGTGCCTACAAGGCCTTAAAGGAAATTTGTCTCTCTATTAAATTCCAGAGTGAGGACCAATTCGAACATGCAGAAATAACACATAGTATAGCAGATCCTTGATTATACCACGTTACGTTACAGTGTAGAGGAGGACTGTATGTTTGAATGTTCCCCATTTAAATAAGGGTCTGAATTTGGAATGCTAGCATGCCAAAGCAAAATGTAGACTGACCCTTTCTCCTTTCCAGGGTAGCTTTCCATGTGCCAGGGCATATGGCTGCATGTCCACACATTGTCCCAGGGCTGGCTTTGCCATGAAGCAACCTGAAATGGAGGGGTGGCAAATGGACAAGCCCCCAGCCTGTCTGTCTACCGCTCTCTCCAGCCTGCTGCTCCACCGGGGGCTTCAATCCTTTTCCAGTGTGCTGAGAGCAAGTTGGAAGAGAATCATGGCGAGGGGGGGGGAGGAAGAAGGGAATAAAAGCTGCCGCAGCTCACACCCACTACTCGCTCACTACTTCCACCAGCTAAAGAGCTGGCAGAAATCCGAGGAGGCCCATCAGGCCTTCCCTGGTTTACACTGGGGGAAAGGGACGAATGTCCCCTTTCCCTGAGCAGACCTCCGGGCCACTCCAGAGTGGCCTGGAACAGGGATAGGATCTGGTGGGTGGCCCAGGGCCGCCCACCGGATACTTAGTTAGGATTGGGCTCTTAGTGTACCCCAGGTTGTGGGGTTTTTGTTGTTCAGGTTTTTTTCTTCCTTCTTGTGCCTATGGCACTGCTGGCATCTTTCAGAAAGCACTATGCAGGGTGAGTCTTAATGTTCTCCGGGATTTTAGTGTATCACTACATCGTAATGGAAAGGCATAGGTAATAGTTAATGGTCGTGGAAAGTGAAATGTTCAAAGTTTTTTTTACAGATCTTACAAATGCTGGATATGTCCACCCTTCATGACATGGCAAATGTCTACCCTGTAACCCAATTTGGCCCTCACTCGCACCAGCTTTGCCTGGTCCACCTGAGTGATAGTCGTGGTAATGCATTGTTTCAATTCTATTAAATCTCAGGGCAGGGGCGGCACAAATGCCTGGTCCTTAACATAGCCCCAAAAGAATAAATCATACAGCGTTAAGTCCGGTGATCGAGGTGGCCAGGCAAGGTGTGGTCGGTTGTTGTACTCCAAAACGCAGTAAGCCCTCTCTGCGCCTGACACCATCCTGATTGACAGGAACTCCACCTACCTGCCAAGGGTGCACCGCTCCCCTGGCGCAGGGTGTCATAAATGCGCCGTAAGGCGTGTTTATGGCATTTGGCGAGTAAGGACCACCGGTTCAGCGACCGGCGCCCCTCACCCGGGCTCCTGCTCGGCCCTGCGCCCACTGGAGCAGGTAAGTCCTACACCGGCTGGGGCAGGGGCGGGGGGGAGGGTGGGCAGGGAGGGCAGCCATAGGCCACCCCAGTACCTGGAGATGGCGGGGATATCATCAGCGAGATACGCCATATCCGAGGCCCTCTCCAGGCCGTGCCTGGCCTTACACGGCCAGTGCAACTATACGCGAGCTCCAGAGCTCGCGTACATTTGAGGGGAGGCCCATTGGGGCCCCCCGTATCTTACACAGGATTGGGCTGCCCAACAGAGGCCTTTAAAAATCCTTTCTAAAACAATGTCTGCATGGAAGGTGGAGCTGCCTTTTGTTAAAAGAATGTCACAGGCAGTATCTAAAGGCATGTAACAGCCACGTATCATCAGTGCTACACACCTCTTGTTGGAGGTGCACAGATTTTGGTTGCTGGAACAAGCAAGTGTGCAGTTTCTTTGTGGAGGAAAGACATTTTTTTTTCACAATGGAGGTGCAACCCTGAGAGAAGAGATCTGCATCTTTCATAACTGAAAGGTTACAAGTAGGGTGGCTTTCCCAAAACACTCATTAGTTATATGTACAAGTCACATAACAAGCATGCAGGTGACTCTTCTGAGAATTAAAGGCTGGGCTACAGGCGTGTTTCAGGTTGAAATGATTAGATAATGACTTTCTGAGGTTAGCAAAGCTACGGTCAAGTACACTGTGTTAATATTGAACTTTTTTGTTCATTTCAGACCTAAGTCACATGCATCCCATCTTTTAAGGACTATAAAAAGTTTTCAAGAAGAAAACTGAGCAAAATAAAAAAGAGATATTAGATATTTCACATTAATTCTAAATAAATACAGGGGATTAAGACTAAATTTTTATAGAGCCCTTGAATGGTTTGTTGATTAGAAACTAATGTATCTCCTTGTCTAAGATAAATCCCCCAAATAGGCAGCAGCTGCTGGTAATTTGGTTCAAGTAATTGTAGAGCCAATAAGTTGAAGTGCTTATTAGAAGAAACTGCTTTCTTATCTGCTTGCAAGTTCAATTGAGTAATGCACTCTACATGTGGTCTGACGCTGGGTAAATTATAAACCTGATTTAAAAACACTCCATCCGTAAGAGCTCCTATTTTGCTCATCCATAAATTTTTTACTTTCTTCATTACTAATGGCTTGCAGCAGCATATGGCATAATATCTATCAAATTAGGCTTTGAGGACATCTTAGACTGGCACCCCGCTGGCTTGAAACGTATGCTTAATGTGTGCTGCAATGCTTTTAACCCTTTGTGTGCACCCAGTCAGGAAATGAGTGCCCATGCAACCCCATAAGATCTGCGTAGTACAACCTGCTGGTCGACTTGAATTCCTTTGGACGGCAGAAATATCCTTGTTTGTGAGTGATGCATTACCAAGGAGGTTTCCCCAATAGTTCCAGTTAAAACCAGATCAGTTGCTGATTCTGGCACAACTGCTAGGCTTAGAATTGGCTACTCTCCCCCCCCCCCCGACTTCTGGGAATTTATGGTAATGTTACACAACGCTTCAGATCTTCCAAATACGGATTATGTGGTGTGCCACAAGTATTCATAGTCACAAAGGAGGTTGTCTCAAACACAAAGGCAAAACAGAATGAGCCACAAGCGATCACATCAATAATAAAAACATATAATGTACAGATAAGGATAATTGGGGTTTGTCTTGTTTTTACTGTTTTAATTGTTTTTAATATTTTATTGATGTTATGTTTTTTTAAAAATTGTAAACTGCCTTGATTGCCCTTGCTGGGAGAAAGGCGGGGTATAAATTATTTGAATAAATAAAAATAATAATAATCTTACAGCACAATCCTATGCATGTCTACTCAGAAGCCCCATTATGTTCAATGGGATTTATTTGCAGGAAAGTGTGTGCAGTGGGCCGTCCTTATCTGTGGATTGGCCATCCGCGGAGGGAGGGATCCCACTGGAGGCGGGGGCAGCGCCACAGTACCTTTTTGAAGAGCTGTGCAGGTCCTGCCACTGGCTTCTTCCCTCTGCCACCGCGTTCTAAGGTTGAAAAAGGCCTGTAGAAAGGAAAAAAAATGCGACCGGAAGCAACTTCCGGTTGTGCGCACAATCCCTACCCCCCACTAAGAATCCCACTTTCTCTCATCCAAAAACTAGACTCTATTTATCTGTCTTCAAATGCAATTATACCACTGTGAGCCTTATAACTTCATTTTTTTTAGAGAAATGGGGGTTCATATTCTTTAGAACAGGGGTTCTCAATGTACTCGGTGTGGCGTACCACCTACATGTCCGCCACCACACCGAGTACCACTGGAAGTAAGCAGTGATGACATCATTGCCACTTGCTTCCAAGGTTTTCTCTTAATTGTAAGAGCTGCTCTTAATTGTAAAGCACACAGTAGTTCATTCTGGAGAAGTTCTGATATAGAAAAAAAAGGCTTACTCAGCATACTCAAAAAACATGAAATCAGTTTCAGCAATCTGGTCCAAATCAAAGCCTCTTATCCAAAATCAAACGATTGATAATACAATTTAAAACCACTCCACTTTGATTCCATCATTTTACTAGAAAGGTGTGATGGAGATGTGCTGAATGTTCTTGAAAGAGGTCAGCATTAAGAACTACTTAGAAAATGTATCTTGATTAATCCTTCTTTGACGTAAATGACATACAGAAATATTAACACTGCAAAAAAAAAAGTTAGAATGTGTGTCAAAATATTATCACTGTTTATATAAATCTGACAATAATACTTAGCAGTGCTGAGAGGTTCTTGAGAGCCTCTGGGCAAAGTCCTGTGCTCTGCTCCTCATTGATGCTTGTGTGTGTGTGTGAGTGTTTGTGCGTGTGTGTGCGTGTGTGTGTGCGCACGCATATGTGTGCACTGGTCCATGCGCACACAGACACTGCCCCTTGGAGTGATGTGGACACTCCTCCCTCATTGCCACACGGACACTGAGAGAGGAGTATCCAGAGATTTGCCTCCCTCATTTCGTGATCTGGCTGGGAGCCATGATGTGGAGGAAGGAGCATCCAGCAGTTTCCTCTCCTGCCCTTCCATGTGGGCTTCTCCAGGGGTCCCTGGGTATTTGGAAGCCCAGACATGTATGGGGAGGGCAGGAGAAGGACACTGCTGTCTACTACTGGGCGGGGAGCTTTAAGGGCTAACTGCTGGCTGACCTGGCTTGCCCGTGATGTAATGCTACCCTCGCTACTTTGGTAGAAATATTCATGTTGTTGTCTCCACATGCTGTGTGACCAAAATAAAATGTTTATTTCTTACACTGTAGTGCTTTGGTGAATTATGTAATCAATGTAGTTTTCAAATGCTGACAATGATTACCAGTGGTATATTTACTAACCCTATTGGAGTTTGACTATCATGTATGCTAACATCGTTGTAATTTATTTATTTATTTATTTACAATATTTCTATCCCGCCTTTCTCCCTGAAGGGACCCAAGGCAGCTTACAACAGAAAAAATACAATACCAAAAATACATACATAAATAGTTACGTTGTAATTAATTAATTAATTAATTTACAATATTTCTATCCAGCCTTTCTCCCCGAAGGGACCCAAGGCGGTTTACAACAGAAAAAATACAATACCAAAAAATTACATACATAAATAGTTAGTTTCAAAACAATAAAAAACAGTTAACAAAAACTAATAAAAATTGATGGCCTCATGGCAATGGCAAATAAAATGTATCATATTGTACATTTGTAGATCAGTGATGCAGAATTAAAAAAAGGTTGCAGCACAATCCTAGGCATGTTTTAAAAAAAAGGTAAAGGTGACCCCTGACAATTAAGTCCAGTCGTGTCCGACTCTAGGGTGTGGTGCTCATCCCCATTTCAAAGCCGAAGAGCCAGCGTTGTCCAAAGACGCCTCCGTGGTCATGTGGCCGGCATGACTCTCCTTGCCGCAGCGTGTAGCATGCAGCTGGAACACGGGCATTCAAAGGGGCTTATCCTTAGATCACTGTGCAACCATGCATACTATTTCAGCCTACTGTAAATGTGTTTCATATTCTCCTGTCCATCAGGGCTTATATGGTGTAGGTTGATGGTGTCAGAGGCCACTGAGTGATCCAGCAGGACCAACAGGGATGCATGCGCTCTGCCCAGTCCCTGTGGAAGGTCATCCACCAAGGCAAACAGGACTTTCTCTGTCCTGAAATCAGACTAAGGGCGCAATCCAGAGGAACGTTAAAACGGCGGAGCGTGTGCTCCGCCATTCTAACGTGTCACAAACGTGCTGTAAAGCACGTTTGCAATGACTCTGGAGTAAGGGAGGCCGGAACAAGGCCAGCCTCCCTCACTGCGACGCCGGACCAGGACACGGCTGCCAGCGGAAGGTAAGAGCTCCCGCTGGCGGCCGTATGGGCGGTTTGGCGGGCGAGGGAGGGGGCCATTGGCCTAGCTGGCCCGGGAGGGGGAGGGGGATGGCTTTGGCCTCCTCTACTTACATGGCCTCCTCTACTTCCGCTAGCTATTTAGCTGGCGGAAATCCGAGGAGGCGTATCAGGCCAGCTCCGGTCTACACCCGGGGAAGGGGACGAGCATCCCCTTCCCCAAGTAGACCTCTGGCCCACTATTGGACGGGCAGCCCGGGCGCAGGATCCAGCGGGTGGTCCTGGGCCACTGGCCGGATCCTTACACAGGACTGTGCTGTGAAAAGGATTCAGATAAACACCTGCTCAGTCACCTTACCCAGAAAGGGGAGGTTCGGTACTGTCTGGAAGTTGTCCAGAACAGTGGGATCAAGGGAGGGCTCCTTTAGGAGGGGGTGAATCACCGCCACCTTCAAAACACTAGGCAGCCCCCCCTTCATTAACCCTCCTTCCCACGCACATGACTAGACCTCCCTGGGTTGATCTTATATATAAGTCATGCTAGGCAAGAGTCAAGGGGGCAAGTCGATGGTCTCACACTCCAAAGGATCCTATCCACATCTTCAGGTCATATAAGCTGAAAAGAATTCCAGACCACAGGACCAACAGAAGCCTGGGGGACATCACCAGCCACTGTCATTGCAGAGTGCAAGTCGTAACAAATAGGAGTAATTTTATCCTCAAAATGCCTAGCAAAATCATCACTGCAAGACACAGAATACAACTAGTATACAGTATTTTGGGCTTGATATGTACTTGTTGGCTGCTGCCACTAAATAGGTGAGAAGCTTGCTCTGGGAGAGAGAGAGTTCTTTTAACCCACAAAATGCCATACCTGGACTTGTCAAATTAACAGCATAAAATCCAAGATCAAACTTTTGGAATGGTGCTGGAGGGACAAACTCTTGGTTGGTTAGTTAGTGCTGTGTTGTCAGTACTGGGAAGCAGTTCTTGATTTATTGTTTGGATGTACAGTAAGTAACTGGATTCAGCATCATGAGTTTGTGCTGAGGTTGCATTTGTTGTGAACAGGAATGCTGTCAAGTTGCTGTGCGGAGAAAACAGAGTCCTTGATTCTGACATTGTCTCTCGATGACATTCCCTAACTGCTTGGAATAGTTCAGTTCTCATTCACACGTAATTGTGTTCTGATCTGCAAACACAGAATATCAGTTAACAGAAAGTGAACATAAATTATATCAACTGTAACTGTTGTCTATCAAATACACTATCGAAGAACATTGTCAAATATACTGTCAGATAGTGAATATAAAATTGCCAAAGATTTAACACCACATATTCAGTATCACATTTTTAATACCAAAGACTGAATTCTGATTCGTTCATCTGTGGATAACTAACATAAGCTGTAGTAGTGGATTCTGGGGACGTACTTCAATAAAGACAAGAGCCATATATGGCTGTTCGTGGCTTTCAAATTGAATTCTGGTTTGCTAAAAGGGGCATGTAGTTTGGTTTGTAAGCTCTCTGTCTTCTCATATATATCCAGTGAGGAGCTCTGGATCAAAGGCGGGTCATTCCGTGTCAAATCAACCAATGAAAAGTCCTTGACGTCATGGATTTTGTTCATTTTCGGTACATTTGTAGCTTACCATGAGATGTTTAAAAATTATTTTTTTCAGATTTTTTTGTCCATCCGTTTTTGAGATATTGAATGTTCAAAATTGCCAAAAAGGCCAAAATCCACTTGTCACCATACATTCAAACGCCAGTTACAGGATAACGATGACAGCTACAGATGTGAGACAGGTGTCATTTTAAAGCCTATGAATAGGGCTTTCATGTGATATACAACATGACACAATTGTAAATTTTCAAGAAATTCAAAAATATTCAAATAATATTAATTTTGAAATTTTGAAAAATTGAACTTCTTTAAAATTTTCAAAAAAACCACACTTAAAGGTATATGTCTTGTAGTCAATCAGTCAAAATTTCAAGATGGTGTCTCAATGGTATCATACAAAAATTAAATTTTCTTGTTGGCAGTGACCAGGAATTAAACCCCTCAAGTCCATTTTTCTACAGTTTACATTGATAAAATTAGGTGGTAAACTGAAATGAATCCAAAAATTTATAACAGGACTTATAGAGATAGCTTTATAGAGCATGAATTCACTTTCTATTCTTTTACAGGATCAGCTTTTTGGTAAAACTATCAAAATCATGAGCTTTTTACTTCTGTTCGTAGTTTTAAAAATTTCCTTTAGTTGCTGAATAATTTCTGAATCAGCACAGTGACATTTTTCCTCATCTAAATCATCTTCAGAAGTAAAAAAAATAATTATTTGTAGGTCCTTTTAATCTTCCCAAAATCAGATTTTGGCCTTTTTTGGCAATTTTGAACATTCAATATCTCAAAAACGGATGGACAAAAAAATCTGAAAAAAATAATTTTTATACATCTCTTGGTAAGCTACAAATGTACCGAAAATGAGCAAAATCCGTGACATCAAGTTCCAAAATGTATTTTTTATTGGTTGATTTGACACGGAATGACCCAGGCATTAATACATAAATTGTAATGTAATGTAAATATGAGTGACACACTGCCTTTCCTACTCTTAGGGTACAAGGTTTTAGACAAAGTGAGTGCATGAAAATGCACTTGAAATAGCAGCTCGCATTTTAAAACAAGTGTCTGTAATTTAATGCAATATGAGAAAATGGTGATAATGCGCGCGCGCGCGCGTACACAAACACACACATACACACACACACACACACACACACACACACACACACACACACACACACGTCCATAGTAAGCAATACAGACTTCAAGGTCAAGGCTATTACCAGAATATCTCTGCTGTCTGGTTTTATCCAACTTGTTGCTGAATAGATAATCCCCTCCATTCTGACCCCAGTCAAGTTTTTTTTCATGTAATCAGGGTGAATAATTTTAGAAAATATGAAGGAAACAAAAGCAACTTGAAATAGCAGCTCGCATTTTAAAGCCACTAATAAAGCAACTTGGAGCACAATCCTATACTTACCTCGTGATGGTGGTGCTCCTCTTCCACTGGCGCTGACTGTCGTAAAGCAGTCTGCGGCAGTTTGAAAAGATGCTCCAACAGCGTGCAACTCAGAGGACAGTGATCAACCAGGTGGAGCAGGTACCTCTTCCAAGGAACCAGGATCCAGTGCTGTGTTTTCCAACACACAGGGCCGTGGCAGCAGCAGTGGCAGCAGCACAAAGGAACAGCTGGCTGAGACACTGGGACGTGGACCCAGTATCATAGGCTAGACTTGCAAGGGTCCCCTTCCAAAGGGGAAAGCTAGTCAGAGAGTCTCTGAACCTCATTCTCATCGAAACAAAGGGGAAGAGGAAGGCCCTTTCCACGAGGAAGTGGAAGGAAATCAGACAGCACAGACAGCAGCAACCCTGAAGGGGCATTCTACAGAAGAGCAGGGAAGTTTGCAGAATATATGTCTGTCCAGTGTTCAGCAATATTCTTTTCTCCTGCAGATTAAAACTTGCCCATTATAGTTTGTCCT
This sequence comes from Plestiodon gilberti rubricaudatus, assembly GCA_026170595.1. Lineage (NCBI taxonomy): Eukaryota > Metazoa > Chordata > Lepidosauria > Squamata > Scincidae > Plestiodon > Plestiodon gilberti. The sequence continues at coordinate 9,052,705 of JANXHW010000003.1, read as the reverse complement.
TAATTCTGCAAAGAGAGATATATTAGTACAGGGATAGCATTTAACTTCAAAAATGGTTTCATCCACGTTGTTTAGTTTTTATGAATGCCGAGTTATTGGGGGAAAAACATTTAACTACGTATATAAAAGCAGTTCAGCAGTATAAAAAGTTTGGATGGGCTCCTCTGCCTTTAATATACCGTATTTCTTCGAGTCTAAGGCGCCATCGATTCTAAGGCGCACCTTTACTTTCAGTACCACCAGCAGGGAAAAAAAAAATCCATCAATTGTAAGACTCGCCTCCCTTCATTAAATCTACCTGCTCAGCACCAACTCTCCCCAGCAGGTCTCCTGCAGCTGAGGATGACTGAGTGCACTGCCTTTGAATAGCATTTCTGGCCCCGTCAGAAAGTGCCATTTCCTTCATTACCTGGGCTTGGGGGAGCTTCAGGGAGGCCTGCGCAACCCTCTGCAGGCCACCCTGATCTTCAGTTTGGCGAAAAACAGCGATTTTGGGCCATTTCTGGTTTTCGCGAAAACCGGAAATGGCTGAAAATCACCGGCTTTTGCCGAACTGAAGATCAGGGAGGCCTGCAGAGGGTTGCACGCAAGCCCCAGTAAGTAGGAAGATAGCATTTTGGGGTGCTTTTTGGAGACCTTCGATTCTAAGATGCACCCCATTTTTTGAAATGCTTAATTGGGAAAAAAAACATGCGTCTTAGAATTGAAGAAATACAGTATATGTGACAGGCAAAAATTCAGCTGGATTTCCACATCACCACATCTCTATTCCAGAAAAAGCAGCCCTTGTGGAATTTTTACTTGTCATGCAGCTGTTAAATGCAGCACACTGAAAGCTAAACATGAGTCAGCAGTGTAATGCAGCTGCCAAGGAGGTGAATGCAGTTCTAATCTAATGCATCAACAGAAGTATAGTATCCAGATTTCAAGAAGAAATAATACGGCTGTACTGTATCATGCATTAGTCATCTGAACTATTGTGTCCTAATCTGAGCACTGCAGTTTAAGAGGGATATTAACAAACTGGAGTGGGTCTAGAGGAGGGTGACTAGGTTAGTGAGGTGCCTTATTTGCGCCGCTGTGTCCTGCTAGACAGAACTGAACTCATAGTCTGGACAAGAGATGGTCAAGAGGTGACACGATAACTACCGTATACAGTATACTCGTGTATAAGTCAAAAAATTATGCCTTGAAATTGACCCTGAAAACTTGGGTCAACTTATACAAGGGGCTTCTAAGAACAGCTGCTTGGTGAGGGGAAGGGACCAGGCTGAAAAGCGGGATGCACGGGGGTGGGTAAAAAACAACAACAGTTATTTTACCTTGTTCTGAAGCAGCAGAGAAACAGAGCTATTCTCCAAACAGGGAGAAAGATGAAGGAACTTGTGGGAGTTTGTAGTCTTTGCGAGGGCTGCTGCTATGGAAGTACATTACTGTACTCCTCACAAAGCCTACAACTCCCATAGCCTCCTTCACCTTTCTTTATTCTTGTTTAGAGAATTTCTGTTGCTGCCTCAGAAAGATAAAAAAACACCATAAGAACATAAGAAGAGCCCTGCTGGATCAGGCCAAAAGCCCATCTTGTCCAGCTTCCTGTGTCACACAGTGGCCCCACCAGATGCCTCAGGGAGCACACGAGACAACAAGATACCTGTGTCCAGTCGCCACTCCCTTGCACCTGGCACAGAGAAAACCCACTTTTAAAACCAGGAGGTTGCTTATGGCTTGTAACCTGTGATGGTCTTTTCCTCCATGAATCTGTCCAAACCCCTTTCAAAGGCATCTAGGCCAGGTGCCATCACCACATCCTGTGGCAAGGAGTTCCACAGATGAATTACACGCTGGGTAAAGAAATATTTTCTTTTGTCTGTTCTAACTCTCCCTCCACTCAATTTTAGTGCATGTCCCCTGGTTCTGGTGTTGTGCGAGAGGGAGAAGAATTTCCCTCTATCCACTCTCTCCATCCCATGCATAATTTTATACGTCTCAATCATGTCCCCCCTCAGGCGCCTTTTTTCTAAGCTGAAAAGCCCCAGACGCTGTAGCCGTTCCTCATAAGGGAGGTGCTCCAGCCCATGAATCATTCTGGTCGCTCTTTTCTGCACCTTTTCCAATTCAACTATATCCTTTTTGAGGTGTGGTGACCAGAACTGGACACAATACTCCAGATGTGGCCTTACCATTGATTTGTACAACGGCATAATGATATTGGCCGTTTTATTCTCAATCCCTTTTTTAATGATCCCGAGCATGGAATTGGCCTTCTTCACAGCCGCCGCACACTGGGTCGACACTTTCATCGACCTGTCCACCAGTACCCCAAGATCTCTCTCCTGATCCGTCACAGACAGCTCAGAACCCATGAACCTGTATGTGAAGTTTTGATTTCTGGCCCCAATGTGCATCACTTTACACTTACTTACATTGAAGCACATCTGCCTTCAACAATCACTGGTCATTTTCAAGAATTCAAAGAATTTCATACACCCCAAAGTTTTACCCCTGACGTATCCATGGGTCATAGCAAATTCTGTGATTTTTGGCTTAAAATTTAAATTAAAATATATTGGCTTAAATTGCAATAAAGAGATTTTGATTAAATGTTAGGAAGAATTTCCTGATGGTAAGAACTGCTTGGCAATGGAATACTCTGCCTTGGAAGATCATAGACTCTCCATTGTTGGGAGCCTTTTAACAGGGATGTGCGATGTGGCAGCGGCGGCAGGTGAGGCAGAACCGCCCTGCCGGAGTCCTCAGAAGATTGTCACATGCATTCTGCTCGCTCACTCGGGTGCAAGCCGGTGGCACATGTTCAATCCCCGGGTTAGGCTGCAGTAATCTTCCGAGGTCCTGCCTCACCTGCCGCCCCCACATCGCACATCCCTGGTCTTTAAGCAGAGGCTGAATAGCCATCTTTCAGGGATTTTGTAGTTGTGGATGGCCTGCATTGGAAGTCCAACTGGTTGTAGGATCTTGTAGGTCCTTCCAACTCTATGGTTCTATGAACATTGCCAGGAAAAAGGTGGCAGTGCTACTGTGCCCCATCACAGCTATTCTTCTCTAGACAGAGTTTCCTTTTTTGTTCTGCCAGGACGATTGTGCTTTTAATAGCTGTGTGTTGGGAAAAAGTCAACAGATGTTTTCCCAAGCATCTCCATACTGGGGGGAAGCCAAACCTTCCAGAAAAAGTTGCTTTGGAGATGCATGAAATCTTCATTATTTTTCTTTAAATATATCAGTTACCTGTAAGAGATTATGCTGGGGCCAAGTAATAATTTCAAGATTCAGCTGGTTACCATCTAGTGTTAAAAACGTTTTTGCTAGTCTTACCTCTGTGCTTGTAACAGAAGCCCAACATGTGGAAATTAAGAACATAAGAAGAGCCTTGCTGGATCAGGTCAAAGACCCATCTAGTCCAGCTTCCTGTATCTCAGAGTGGCCCACCAGATGCCTCAGGGAGCACACAAGACTCTCTTACACCTGGCATTCAGAGATAGTCGACTTCTAAAACCAGAAGGTTGCTTATACCCATCATGGCTTGTAACCTGTGATGGACATTTCCTCCATAAATCTGTCCAATCTGTCCAATTCTGTCCAATTTAAAGGCATCTAGGCTAGGTGCCATCACCACATCCTTTGGCAAGGAGTTCCACAGATGAATTACAAAAATTCAGCAGAATAAGCTTTTTCCAATCATTTTGTCTTTTATATTAGAGAAAGTACCTTCTGCTAAATTTCTCACAGCGCAATCCTATCCAACTTACACCACTGGTGTAACCAGCGGTGCAGCGAGAACGAGAGGTCCCAGAATGGAAAGGGGATTGAAATCCCCTTTGAATCCTCTTTTGGAGGGGATTTGAATCCCTTTTCCTTTATGGGTCCTCCCGTTCTCGCTGCACTGCTGGTTGCACCGGTGCTGTAAATTGGATAGGATTGCACTGTCAATAACATTGCTGTTAAAGGGTATAGGAAAAAGGCAAGTAAAAAACCTGACAACTCTACTGACATCGAGTTCTGTGAAATTTAAGTATACATTTAAGTACTTGCAGGACTGGGCTGTTTCAGGGTAGAGTAAAAGAGACCCTCATTTGTTTTTAAGTCAGTACTTTCAAATAGCAATTAATTTGGACCATGGATTTCTACCTGATTTCCCTCTGAAATTATCTAACTCCAGATTTTCTCAGACATGGTAACACATTTAAATATGATTTTTTTCTTCTATTAAAATGATATTTTTTCATCTTTATTATTTATAATAATAAAAAACCTTGCATATTGAAGTTTGTAGGCTTCACAGTCATTTTCCAAGAGTGTGGAGAAGGGCAGAAGAAGGGACATTATTATTATTATTATTATTATTATTATTATTATTTCTCAAATCTGCTATGAAAGGAATGGGTAGATCAGATAGAGAGGAGAATCTATTCAAGTCGGCTTCAAAATATATACACTCTCTTTCTGACTCTGTCTCTTTAAAAAGGGGGGGGAGATAGGGGAAGAAGTGGCAAAATCAATACTAACCAATAATAACTTCACATTTGTAGGAGCACCCTGAATGGCTCTGCAAAATATTGAGACACATCCAAGTACATTTTAGCAGAGCTGATATTTATCAAAAGTCATTTGCCCCCAAGCAGATGCTCTTTTTCATTGTGCTCCTGTCACAAATGACTAAGATATATGACAGACAATTACAGCATCTGTAGTTAGCAGCCTTATAATCAACACCATTATTGAACGATTGGTGCAGTAAACTGACTCCTGTTACTGTTTATCAGATATCAGTCTGTTCTGGCTATTTTCTTCACTTCTCTCCCCCCCCCCCCCCCATTCACAGTATGGGGCAACTTCTGCCTTTTAATGGCTAGTCTGAAGCAAGCAACATTTTCACATTTTTTACAGACCACAGAAGCAAAGAAAAAGCAACCAATTACATGTATATGCTGTGCCCTCTCATTTGAGTCCGCCTGTGTGTGTAACTATCTCTGTGCAGTCTCTAAAAACCTCTCAGGGAGAGAGAGAGGAAAAATAGCAGCTTTTACTATTGCAGATAAGAGCTTTTCTATTTAGTCTTTGGCATGGGGGGAAATGTCTCCTGTTTAAATATTCATGTAAAGAGTGAATAAAATGTTGATATACTGGATTAGTCACAGTCTCTGGCAACAAGACTTCGGTTTGCTCATGATGAGGATGGAGAGGGGGAAATCATTCATTCGTTTAGGCCCCCCTCCCAAATGTGCTAGGTGAATGAATGGCAGAATAATGATAAAGTTCTTTTTGAAAGATTGAGAAAAGGAGACTTTTTCTTTTCTTTTCCCAGTTTACAAAAAAAGGATACCAGATAACTTTTTCTTTTAAGTCACTTATTGCTGGAAAATTTCTGGGAGGTACCTGAGGGAGGGAAGAAATGAAAGGCTAAGTCAAAAGGGTATGAATTCTTTTACTAGAGTTCATGCTTCAAAAAACAAACATCTCAATTTAGAGTCATCATGGGTTCCTCTGTGCAGGTCCCAGTGAGATTGAATGGAGGCTGTGTGGCAGCGTTTCCTCCTGGAAGATTGCAGTTTCGCAGTAGTAGTTTAGTTCAGGTGTTACTGTAGTTCACGCATCTCTATTTATTCAAACCAGTATACAGTACTAGAATATTCAAGTGGCTGGAATCATCAATTCATACAACCCTTGGGCATACTAGTAGTAACTTTTGTGTGCTTGTATGCACCTGTTGCAAAGTGTCTGAATGTGCTAACAAGGGTGAAAATTGTTATTTAGCATGCTCTAGTCTAGCCAGCGGGTGGCGCAGCGGGTTAAACCGCTGAACCATAAGCTGTCGATCGAAAGGTCGGCAGTTCGATTCCCGCGACGGGGTGAGAGCTCGTTGCTTGGCCAGCTCCTGCCAACCTAGCAGTTCCTAAGCATGTCAATGCGAGTGCATAAGAACATAAGAAGAGCCCTGCTCAATCAGGCCAAAAGCCCATCTAGTCCAGCTTCCTGTATCACAAAGTGGCCCCACCAGATGCCTCAGGGAGCACAAGACAACAAGATAACCTGTTTCCTGTTGACACTCCCTTGCACCTGGCACAGAGAAAACCCACTTCTAAAACCAGGAGGTTGCTTATGGCTTGTAACCTGTGATGGTCTTTTCCTCCATGAATCTGTCCAAACCCCTTTTAAAGGCATCTAGGCCAGGTGCCATCACCACATCCTGTGGCAAGGAGTTCCACAGATGAATTACACGCTGGGTAAAGAAATATTTTCTTTTGTCCGTTCTAACTCTCCCTCCACTCAATTTTAGTGCATGTCCCCTGGTTCTGGTGTTGTGCGAGAGGGAGAAGAATTTCCCTCTATCCACTCTCTCCATCCCATGCATAATTTTATATGTCTCAATCATGTCCCCCCTCAGGCGCCTTTTTTCTAGGCTGAAAAGCCCCAGACGCTGTAGTCTTTCCTCATAAGGGAGGTGCTCCAGCCCACGAATCATTCTGGTCGCTCTTTTCTGCACCTTTTCCAATTCAACTATATCCTTTTTGAGGTGTGGTGACCAGAACTGGACACAATACTCCAGATGTGGCCTTACCATCGATTTGTACAACGGCATAATGATATTGGCCGTTTTATTCTCAATCCCTTTTTTAATGATCCCGAGCATGGAATTGGCCTTCACAGCCGCCGCACACTGGGTCGGCACTTTCATCGACCTGTCCACCAGCACCCCAAGATCTCTCTCTTGATCCGTCACAGACAACTCAGTACCCATTAGCGTATATGTGAAATGTTGGTTTCTTGCCCCAATGTGCATCACTTTGCACTTACTTACATTGAAGCGCATCTGCCATTTTGCTGCCCATTCTCCCAGTTTGGAGAGATCCTTCTGGAGCTCTTCACAATCCCTGCTGGTCTTCACCACCCGGAAAAGTTTAGTGTCATCTGCAAACTTGGCCACCTCACTGCCTATCCCCGACTCCAGGTCATTTATGAATAAGTTGAAAAGCACCGGTCCCAAGACCAATCCTTGGGGCACACCGCTTTTCACCTCTCGCCATTGTGAAAATTGCCCATTGACTCCCACTCGCTGTTTCCTGGTCTTCAACCAGTTCCTAATCCACAAGAGGACCTGCCCTCTTATTCCCTGACTGTGGAGTTTTCTCAGGAGCCTTTCATGAGGGACCGTGTCAAACGCCTTCTGAAAATCCAGATATATAATATCCACGGGTTCACTCGCATCCACATGCCTGTTGAGCTTTTCAAAAAATTCTAACAGGTTTGTGAGGCAAGACTTCCCCTTGCAGAAGCCATGCTGACTCTCCCTCAGCAGACCTTGTTCTTCTATGTATTTTAAGATTTTATCCTTAATGAGACTTTCCACCACCTTCCCTGGAACAGATGTTAGGCTGACCGGCCTGTAGTTTCCCGGGTCCCCCCTCCTTCCTTTTTTAAAGATTGGCGTGACATTAGCTATCCTCTAATCCTCTGGCACAGTGGCCGTTTTAAGGGACAAGTTGCATATTTTGGTCAATAGGTCAGCAACTTCATTCTTGAGTTCCTTCAGAACTCTTGGGTGGATGCCATCCAGGCCTGTGATTTATTGATCTTTATTTTGTCAATTAAGTCTGAGACGTCTTCTCTTTTAACCTCTATTTGACTTAATTCTTTAGTCAGGGGAGACCGTTCCGGAAGTGGTATTTGCCCGAGGTCTTCTGCCGTGAAGACAGATGCAAAGAACTCATTTAATTTCTCTGCAGTCTCCAAGTCCCCTTTTATCACCCCTTTCTCTCCCTCACCATCCAGCGGACCCACCGTTTCCCTGGCAGGTTTCCTGCTTCTAACATATTTGAAGAAGCTTTTATTATTCCCTTTTATGTTGCCTGCCATACGTTCCTCAAAGTCTTGCTTGGCCTCCCGTATCATCTTTTTACATTTCTTTTGCCACAGTTTGTGCTCCTGTTTATTTTCCTCATTAGGGCAAGACTTCCATTTACGGAAGGAACCTTCCTTGCCTTTTATAGCCTCCTTAACTGTGCTTGTTAGCCATGCCGGCACCCTCCTGGACTTGGTCGAGCCCTTCCTCCTTTGTGGGATACACTCCCGCTGGGCCTCTATGACTGTTGTTTTAAACAGCCTCCATGCACTCTGGAGCGATTGGACTCTTTTTACCTTCCCTTTCAGCTTTTTTTTTAACTAGTCTCCTCATTTTGGGGAAGTCTGCCCTTCGGAAGTCAAGGGTCTTCATGTCAGATTTGCTCGGCACTCTCCCTCCGACATGCATGGCGAAACAGATCGCAGCATGGTCACTGTTCCCCAACGGTTCGGTAACATTTACCTCCCTGACGAGATCTTGAGTGCCACACAATATCAAATCCAGAGTCACCTGTCCTCTGGTCGGTTCCGTGACAAGCTGCTCTAAGGCACAGTCATTTAACATATCCAGAAATCCAGTCTCTCTTTCATGACCTGAGCATGAATTGACCCAGTCGATGTGAGGATAATTGAAGTCCCCCATGACTACAACCCTGTCTCTCGTTGACACCTCCCTGATTTGCTTCCTCATTTCAAGATCCCCTTCAGGTTTTTGATCTGGAAGACGGTAGCATGCCCCTACTATTACATCACTCTTTGAGCCTGGTAAGCTAACCCACAGTGATTCTATGGAGGAGTCAGAACCCCCTCCAGCTCTACTCTGGTGGATTCTACCCCCTCTTTGACATAGATGGCCACCCCACCTCCAACACGCCCCTCTCTGTCCCTCCTATAGAGTTTATATCCTGGAATTGCAATATCCCACTGGTTCTCCGCATTCCACCAGGTTTCTGTTATACCTACTATGTCAATGTTTTCCCTAGCCACCAAACATTCCAGTTCTCCCATCTTTGCCCGTAGACTTCGGGCATTTGCATAAAAGCACTTATATACCTGGTCCCCCAAGAAGGGCTGCATGTTTGCACCTTTATTCCTGCAGCCTTCTGTCCTGCTAGACTGGCTGTCATGTCCCATCACGCTACCACTCCCAATTATTACTCTGTTATTACTTGACTGTTCCCCATCCTCTGCACCCTCATTCCCTAGGGATGAGGAGTCCCGAACCGGATGCCCCTCGGCTCCTGTCGGCTTTCCCCCAGGAGTCAGTTTAAAAGCTGCTCTGCCACCTTCTTAATGTTACGCGCCAGCAGTCTGGTTCCGTTTTGGTTCAAGTGAAGCCCGTCCCTCTTGTACAGGCCCGGCTTGTCCCAGAATGTTCCCCAGTGCCTAACAAACCTAAACCCCTCCTCCCAACACCAGTGTCTCATCCACGCATTGATAAATAGGTACCGCTTGCGGGATGGTAAACAGCACTCCGTGTTCCAGCTGCATGCTACGCGCTGCGGCAAGGAGAGTCATGCCGGCCACATGTCCACGGAGGCGTCTTCGGACAACGCTGGCTCTTCGGCTTTGAAATGGGGATGAGCACCACACCCTAGAGTCGGACTCGACTGGACTTAATTGTCAGGGTTTTCTGAGGGAAAAAAGCAGAGTGCTAAAGTTATGACTTCAGCAAGTCTTTGTTAAAATTAATATTAATATTTATAAGAAGTACCCTTCTAACAGCACAGTCCTATGCATGTGTACTCAGAAGTAAACCCCATTAAAGTCAACGGAACTTGTTTCCAGAGAAGACTGTATAGCCAGGATGAGGATGCAGCCAAAGTCAGATTTCAAAACAGAAATTTAAAATGTTCCAAATTCAAAAAAGTCAGATTTGGAAAATGTTCAGCTCTAGTGGTAGGCTTGTTTGTCATGATGTTGATTCTGAATAAATGTGTTGAGGATTGGTAGTTTATCCCTATTATCACTAGCTATCCCTTAGGTACATTTTTCAAAGTGCGGACATAATAAGGTATTGTAAAGAGCTTCAGCTCCTTATTCAGAAGCGCAGTAGTTGTCATTCCATGTAATGGGCAGCAGCAAAGGCTAATTCACCCTTATTAGTGGAAATGAAATTGCTATGATGTAATCAACATTTACTCAGCCAGCCACTGTGAACTCTCTGCACAGGATGAACCAGTGCTGTTTTTTTTCTAGGGAGTACACTTCCTCTAGGCTTTCTTTCTTGGAGAGCTTCAAAACAATGTACACTATTTGTATTATTATGATGAAAGATTGGCAGTTCCAATCACTTTTCGACAAAATATGGTAATCTCAACTCAGCTTGAAAGTCAGTGGCAGGGGGAACAATTTAAAAGCAGCACATGGGGGAGGAGCTACGGACAGTTTCAAAACCATGGCAGGGAAAAGCTACTAAAGCCACCAACCCTCCCATGGTGGTGCTTCCCCATTTCCCAGCCCCACGCCACCACGTCACCTGCCAATGATTAGACCTAACCATCCACGGTCTTCAGATTAGTCAGTGTTTCTTTCCTGATACCAAATAAGAAGATCAGCACAGTTAAGTATTCATTTCAGTAAGTCAACCTCCTGAAAGTTGCACAGGATGATACCTAGATGCCCAGATCAAACATGCAAAAACCCACGTGGACATTGTTAGCCAAATTGCCTTTATCATTAGGGGAATAGCTTAAACATGGCAATTTGATATATACAGGGATCTTTAGACCAGCTATACCAGAGTTCGGCTTTCACAGTATTCAGTTTAAATAATATTGAGGACACACGTGGTTACTTTCCAATATTTACTAGATATTTACTTATATTTCCAATATTTACTAGATAGTTAGTCAGATTCATACAAAAAATACAATCATACACATCATACAGAGAACTAGGAAACATAGATAGAACAACAGAGAAATAGCAGGTTTCTTTGATTTATAACCTGGGTGATATTTACCTATCCTGGAGAGTTGTTCTGGGATTGCAGTACTGGGTGTAGTAATTTATTTATTTATTTATTTAAAGAATTTATACCCGCCTTTCTCCCAAGGGCACTCAAGGCGGCTTACAACACAAACATTAAAATACATATATACACATTAAAATAATTAAAAACAATTAAAACAAGTTAAAATAAACAACCCCAGTGGGTCACCTGAATTTACATTTGCTAAAAGCCATTTGTTAAAAAGTCAGCCCACCATGTCAGACTTCAAAAGCTATCCTAAATAAAAACGTCTTAAGGCCCCGCCGAAAGGTCTCTAAAGAGGGAGCCGTTCTTAATTCCAGGGGGAGGGAATTCCATAATTGGGGCGCCAGAGCCGAGAAGGCCCTATTCCGTGCTGCCATCCCCCTCACTTCCGTCAATGGCAGCACGGTTAACAGGGTCCCCCCTGATGACCTCAGAGTACGGATCGGATTATATGGAAAGAGGCAGTCCCTCAAATACCCTGGACCCGAGCCGTTAATGGAGAAAGAGCAGAGAGAGGGGGGGCATGAGGAGAAGGGGGAGAAACAAAATGGTTCTTAGGTTCTGAACAAGCTGGGTGCAGGAACCAACGGAGTGGCTAACTGAGAAGTAATGCAAAGAGAAGGGAGGGGGGTTGAAGAGAGAGGGGGGCAAGAAAGGGGGGAAGGCAGAACAAGATTGAACAGAGCTCACCAGTGTTCCAAAACGCGAGAGAGAGGAAGAGAGAGAGACTGGCAGGCTGTCTCTACTTTTTATAGGGCCAAACATATCCTGGGGGCACAAAGAGCACATGGTGGAAGAAGAGGAGGAGGATACCTTAGGCACATGGGAACAATGGGAGGAGGGGGAAATGGGAGGAATGTACCTTGAATGGGCCTCCAGTACACCTCTGGGTAAGACTATACATAAACAATAGGAAGGTAGGTGGGGGGTGATGGGTTGATTGTCCAGTCGTTAAGGAGATGGCTTGAAACAAAGCAGAGGCTGGGATGAGTCATTTCAGGTGGCCTGGCTGTTGTCTTCTTCCAGGAACATATTTAGCATATCAGTGAGGAGGAGGGAGGAATGCAGAGTAGTCTGTGAGAGCTTCTTGGACACATGGCGAAATGGAGGCTGCTGCTCAGGGTTTCTTTGCTCAACTTCAGGCTTTGGGGAAATCCTTACAGCATGGCTCCATTAATCATGGCACAGGAACACAAGCACGGCGTGACCCTCGTGCTGTGTCACAATACAGTCCGGTCTGGCACATATTCTATTCTTGCTCACAACCCATTTCAAAAAGCCTCATGGCAACAAACATTTTCAAAGTCTCTTGGCAACAGTTCTCAATTTGAAAGGTCATGGGGCAACAACATGCCATTTCCCACAGAAAAACTGCACATTTGGATGCAAAACCCATGCGATTTTTCTTGTCCATGTGACATCTGTGAGTTTTTTGCCATGGAATATTCAAGTAGCTCTTTCCCACTTCTTCACCTCTTAATTCGTGGGTTCAAAGTCTTCCACGTAGGGTTTTGTCATTTTGAACACATGGCCACAACATTCACGTGGTTTTCAACATCCATGAATTTTGAGTCCTGGGAAGAGGTGAAGCAACAGCCTAGACTGGCTCTCAGCGAAGACCTCCTCTACAGCTTGTCCTCTCCTTGTTTTTGGTGTTAAAGGGTAAAAACATTTTTGCTTGTTCTCGTCATTGCTTCTATCCTCTTCCTATTTGGGGGGGGGGGGAGAATGCCATCTGTTTGTATTAGCCTATGCATGCCTACTCAGAAGTAAGTCCCATTGTGCTCAGTGGGACTTACTTCCAGGAATGTGTGTATAGGATTGTAGCCTGAGTCACAGGGAAGGAGGCTTGCCATTTGTCTTGCAAACTACCGCTTCTCCACTTACATGGGTCTCCTTACTGAAAGTGCATGCATTAAACATGTGGCTTCCATCCATAGAGCAATTCTTTCTTTTCCCTTGCTTGGTTTCCTTCATAGAGAGACTATCTTCCAAACATGGCTAAAGACACAGGAGTGGTGTGTGTGTATGTGTCAAACTCTCGGGGAGGGGAACCCCCCACCCCTTTTGGCTGGCAAGTGCTGCTAGGATACATACAGACACAGGAACTCTGCCGGAGGATAATAGGCACTGTGGAAGGAGGGACTAGCACAGCTTTTGCCACAAAGAAAGTCCTGGTTTGCAGGGAATGTGTGGTTGCAAATCCCATGTGAGTGGGAATTCACGGATGTGACTCAAGGGTGTGTTGTTTGTTTTCCCATGGAATAGCTGCATGTTTGGTCTGGGCCTCAGTTACTGCACATAAGAGACTGCACAACAGAGAAAAGCTTAGGGTACATTGAAACTACTGTAATTTGCTTCCAAAATGTATTACCATTTTCTCCATGAATATTAATTACCTATGTTTGTCTTGTTTCCAGCCAGGCTGAAACGTCCCAAAGCAGTTTTCAACCATTAAAATCTACCACAAATAGGCAATATAAGATGTTAAGAATATATGGGAGTGTGTTATGGTGTGTTCTTGTTTGTGTGTGGAAGGGAGGACGAGAGTGGAAGATTTGCAGCTCATTCACAGTTCTAGCTTCACATTTTGTTTTGTTTTTCTTTCTTGCATTTTGTGTTCCTTTTTGTTATAGTCTGCTTGGCTCTTTTATTCCTTCTGTGCAGTTTTAATTAAGACAAATTCTTGACCCGACATAAAGTGCTCAGTCTGTGTTCTGATGACTGTAGAGGGATGTACAGCCCTCTGTTTTCTAGGAAACAAGTTTCACCGAATGCTGCAGCATCTGTAAGGATCTGGCAGCACACAAGAAAGCTGTTGTTGCTATCTTTGCTGGGGATGATGGTGGGAGAATCATCTCAGATGTTAGTCTCTGCTCTGTCTTGCTGATGGCTGCAGCCTGCTGGACTCTGTGGCATCCCTGCCTTATGAAAAGACCGACCTTTCTATAAGTGCACCTCCTACAAATAAACTGGGAAGTGCCAATAGTCTTCCACAGGAGCAACTTGCTAGCAGAGGCGTACCAGCAGCGAGTGCTGCCTGGAGTACTCGCTGCAGCGCCGCCCCAAAGGGGCGGCACCACCCCAGGGGGCGCACCACTCGGGGGGGCGACCCGGCTTACCAGGGCGCTCCGAGGCCCTCTCCCCCGGCCTCGGAGCCGGAGAGAGCCCCGGAGCGTCCACCACGACCGGCGGCTGGGGCTTTCTGAAGGCGGCCGACTGCGTCGCCCGCTATTTATACTATTTTTTTTCTGCACATGCGCAGAACGTTTTAAACTCCGTGCATATACTCCGTGCATAAACTCTGTGAGACTGGAGCGAGTGGAGCAGCACCGCCCGGCGCCGCGGTTCCGCCTGGAGCCGCTGCTCCGCTCGCTCCAGTCTTTCTACGCCTCTGCTTGCTAGCTATTTTAAAGTTGAATATTTGCCACATATTTGATATACAGTATTAGCGGGTGGCGCAGTGGGTTAAACCGCTGAACCATGAGCTGTCGATCGAAAGGGTCGGCAGTTCGAATGCGCAACGGGGTGAGCTCTCGTTGCTTGGCCAGCTCCTGCCAACCTACCAGTTCCAAAGCATGTTAATGTGAGTAGATAAATAGGTACCACTTGCGGGAAGGTAAACAGCGCTCCGTGTTCCAGCCGCATGCTACGTGCTGTGGCAAGGAGAGTCATGCCGGCCACATGACCACGGAGGCGTCTTCGGACAACGCTGGCTCTTCGGCTTTGAAATGGGGATGAGCCCCACACCCTAGAGTTGGACACGACTAGACTTAATTGTCAGGGGTCACCTTTACCTTTACCTATTAGTGTTTGCTATTGGTCTTCAATATTTCAATATTTGATTTATCACAGTAGTTGATCGATAACATGTAATGGTATTCGCATTTAACAGCTGGCATGCAATCCAGACATTTTCTAGTACATTAAGCAATGTGTGTGTGTTTTTAAAATTATTTTTATAGTGATTTTTCTGGACGACCCTGAAAAAATCTGGAAGAACTGTTATGCAACTATAGCTGCTGATAGTTTTGTTGACGAAACAGGATTTTGCTGAATTATGTCTTTTTGTTTGTCCTATGAACTACACAAACAATAAACCAATTCTGTCAAAGAGTCATTTTTGTTTCATGTTTCAAGAGCATTACATCAAAAGAGTGTTTCAAGAGTAAAAAAGGGGATCCTTTTCCAAATTATTTGAAAAAAACATGTCACTTCCCTTTTGCATGTATAAAGATGCACTGGCAGCCTTTGTGATATTATGCGGATGTTTCTGATCTACAAGAAAATAGACAAGCAAAGCTCCTCTTCGTTTCCCCACCCCCAATATCTTATTTTTAACAAAAGCAAATAAATGCGATTTGGGGCTCTTCCCAATTTCTTTGCTAGCACAAGTAATGCAATACTTGAATAAGATTATGCTTGCCTCGATTTGTATATGATTTTATTTTATTGATTTACTAGCAAAGTAGCTAAGCAGTATGATGGACTGTGACTTTTTCAGAGTAGGGCAGTGTCTGAGGCAAATTCGAAAGCGAACATTTGAAGGTTCGAAACATGTATCCCTTGCAGCAGCACCACTTACCTGGGTGCTACCCGATGTGGTAACCTGGAAGAAATGACCAAACCGGTCATCATGTCATCACCACCAATTACTTCCAGCGTGTCTAAGCAGCCGAAGAAACACGAGCTAAGGGGATGTCACCCCTCCCTGCAACCTGCAGAGAGCTCAGCTGTCCTGTGCCTCTGAGCCAAAGTCGAATTGCATCTTTGGAGGAACCACTGAAGGTGGGCAAGCCAAGGGGTGTCACCCTTCCCTGCAGCCTGCAGAGAGGGGTGACACCCTTGCTCAGCCATTTTCAGCTGCTCTGAGTCGCTTCTTCGTATTTTCTCATGAGCTTTGTGACTTGGAGCTTTGCAACACAAAAGTGAAGAAGACCGCACTCACCGCTGATCCTGGATGCCTGGGTGAGGTGGCCGTGGTGTCACCCCCAAAATTGGTGTCATCCTGTGCGGCCCACACCAGTTGCACCCACCTAACGATGCCATTAATTCCTTGATCTGACTGCTCACCTTTTCAACACTGTAGTGACTCCTTCAGTCTCCTAGTCTGCCAAAGACTGAGCAGCTGTGGCCAGGGAACCTTAGGTGGTCTGTTGCACTAGCATGCTAGTGCACCACACTTAGATTTTGGTGACCCAGTTTAAAAATGATTTCCAGAGCACACTTAGATTTGGCCTTTAATATTAGAATGTTGGTGCTACTGAAAAGCAGCAAATCTTTAATGACTTCTTTTTAGGACAGTTAGAATGCCATTTGGATTGTCTACTAGCCTCCAAAATGTCTTGAGCCAGGCCTAACTGTGACTGGGCTGGAAAGGCAGGAGAGGCGATGAAACACAGTTCTCAACTAACCTAAGGGAGCTGTGGGCTTATGTGCTCCCTTTCCCTCACCTATGAATTCAGGGAATTATGGTTCCTTTACTAACTAGAGTTAGAACAAGCTGAAGTTTGGTGTCCTGATTTATTCTAATTCTAGTTAGTTAACAAACCAGTTACCTGGGCTCATCTGTAACAAGGATTTGCAGTTTGTTTTAAAGTGAAAGTGAAAGCAAAAGCTTTTACTCTCATAAACTTATCGAAGCTTTTACTCTACTTCTCTCTGTGTGCGAGTCTGTGAGAGATGAAGAAGGCGGGTGGGGAGCATGTTTGCCTGAAGTTACCGTAGACTCATACATGCTGCTGTAAACCATGGTTTTGCATTACACCTGAACCAGGTCAGAGTCTCCTGTCCCTGTTGTACGATCCTTCTCATGCCAGAGTGTGTACATGTTCATTACCAGATGATGGCAAACCATTTCACAAACCTTCTGTAACCAAGAGACATGATGTATATGTATATATTGTAGCCTGGGGAAAGGTGGTATAGAATCTTCTAAATAAATAAATGTATGATTTAAAGTACCTTGAGAGCCAGCTTGTGGAAAAGATACTATGTAAATAAAATGGTTTACTATCATGAGCCTCATGCTTGTTATCTTTCTCTCTTGCCTATGCTCCCATCATCAGTTACCTGCTGCTGTTACTACTTCTGTTTTTGCCCTTCTCTGCCCTCCAGTTCTGGCTGTCATTTCTACAGATGTGTGCAGAGAGATTAAAGAATTCAAATAATGTTTACATGAAAGGATAACTTTTACATCTGTGTATGCAAAGTGATGTAAACAATGGTGTCTGGATAATAACAGAGTTACGGCACAATCATACTGTGTGCCGGCATAGCACAGCGCCAGCGTTGAATGCCGTAAACGTGCCGTAACTCAAGAGTAGGCAGCGTCGGGCACGCCTGCACTAACCGCCACTTGGGAGTGGGTTAGTTGGTCGCTGGCAGGCGTGGGGGCTGGGGGAGGGGCATAACGGGGCAGGAGGTGGGCGTATTGGGTCTGGGAGGGGGTGGGACTGGCATCCCCATCGGATATATCCTATCCTCCCTCCCGAGCCTCGAGCCCTGACACAGGGCTGCTCGGTTCTACAGCAGCTAAAGAGTTGACGGAGAACTGAGTAGCCCCATTGCAACGGCTGGGGGTTTACCCGGGGTAAGAGGGCAAATGCCCGCTTACCCTGAGTAAACCTCCAAGCAGGCCCTTCCCTGGATAGGATTCAGCGTGGGCTGCATGACCCATGCTGAATACCCCGCACTGGGGGATGATAGGATTTGGCTGCCCAGGTAATACTGTATTTTAGCTCCATAAGACGCATTGGACCATTAGACGCATCTGTATTTTGGAGCGAAAAATAGGATAAATTAAAAAAATGACTTGCTTAAACAACTTACCTGGTTGGTTTTCCGCAGCTCCAATCTTCTTCCCGTGTCCCCTAGTCAGCAGCTCGAAGATGCGAGCCTCCCAGGAGCTGCACGCGACCAGGAGGCTCTCCGCAAACATCGCAGCAACTGCGATGTTTGCGCAAAGTTCCAAGGCGCTGGATGCGACCAGGAGGCTCTGCGCAAACATCGCAGCAACTGTGATGTTTGAGCAGAGCTTCCTGGTCGCACCTAGCGTCTGGAAACTTTGCGCAAACATCGCAGCAGCTGCGATGTTTGCGCAACATTTCCAGGGTCCACAAATGTTGCAGCAACTGAAGATTGGGGAGGCCTGCAGAGGGTCGCGCAGGCCTCCCTGAAGCCCCCACAAGCCCTGGTAAGTAATGAGGTGGCGTTTTGGGTGTCCATTCCATAAGACGCACAGACATTCCCCCTATTTGGGGGGGGTGCGTCTTATAGAGCGAAAAATGCAGTACTTTTTAAAGTGTAAGAATGTTTATAGTGCTCAACCTTAACCACCAAATACCAGCCAAAACATATGCCAAGGGCTAGGCTATATATGCAGCAAAATCATATGATGCAGTCTTTCTGGCACTATACCATTTTAGACTGCAAATGGGGAGAACTTCACTTTTTCCCTAGATATACTTCTTTTATACACAGGGAATTTTTGATGTGAGAGCATTAAAAATGCAATCCTGCAGCTGCATTCTGAAGTTTAAACTCCGTTATATGAATAACAGCCCAATCCTATTTCTTTCCGGCCCAGAGCATGCAGCGCCACCAATGGAGTGCATGCTACATGCTGTGGACCGGCAGGAGACCAGATGGCCCAGGAGAGGTAAGTAAATAACATTTTTACTTACCTCCCCGTAGGCCGCCTGATCGCTAATGGGTCTTCTCAAACCTACACCAGCTAAAGAGCTGGCGTAAGTCTGACAGGAGTCTGGGAGTGGGTCCGGGCTGGGAATAGGGGAAAGAATGGGGCATGTGCGGCTGCTGCCAAGATCCTCCCCCTCCCACCCGTGGCTTGGCCCCCTCCTTGAACCACCCCTCCCCTCCTCTGATCCACCCCAGCCACTGACTTACTGGCAGCGGCAGAGGTTCTGTGGGCTGGTGTTGCCCGTGCTTGGCCTCCGAGGCATTTCGCTGGCGGTAGCGGCCAACAGAACAGCAGAGCGCCTGGGTCTTACGGTGGTGGAGCGTGAGATCTCTCAGCATAAGGCCCACATAGAATTTGGCCCTAAGGCTACAATCCTAAATACACTTTCCTGGAAATAAGTCCCATTGAATTCAATGAGACTTACTTCTTAGTAGACATGCATAGGATTGTGCTGTTACACTCTACCATGAAAGTTTTTCTGAACATGTAGCTCAGCTCGCACTGAGCCTCAGGCGTTGATGAGCCTCTGGTGAAAAGGGATTTCCATAACTGCAGAGGAGCCGTCTTCTACATATCATTGGTCTTTGCATGTAGTATATATGGGTCAATGCCAGGGATGTATCTAAGTAACTAGGTCACGAGTGCGAGTGCGAGTACGAGTCATTTTTGCAAGAGTGCGAGTCCGAGTGCGAGTCAGTGTCAAAATTTTGGGGCAAGTACGAGTCAAGTGTGAGTCATTTTTGCACGAGTGCGAGTCGAGTACGAGTAAGGCCAGAAACCACGAGTCACAAGTCACGAGTCGGTCACTTTGGGGAAAATCGCTTTTTCCCCTGAAAATGGGGTGTGTGGGTGTGTGGGTGTGGGGTGTGTGTGGGGGCCTCTGAGACTTTTAAAGCACCCACTTGGCTCCCCCTATGCCCTTTCCCTCACCTCTCAGTCTTGTCGCCACCCATCTGGTTTGGGAAAAACAAGCGTGTCTACATTCAAACCATTTATTATTCCCTCCCTGCACCTTCCCTTTGCTGAGCCAAGCATCCCTTGGGCTCGGAGTTTTGGTCAATGAGGAGGAACTGCTGCGGCAGCTTCACCTTCCCTCACTCCTCCCCACCCCTTGCGCTCGGAGTTGTGGCCAGTGGCAAACAGATAGCAACAAAAGGGGGGGGACTCAGAGCCAGGCTTGTTTTCCCACCCCCTTGAAAACCCTTCCTCCCTGCTGCCCTCCTCCTCCGAGGTCTCCACTGCGCCTGCCTGCCTGCCTGCCTGTGTTGATGCCGGCCATTAAAGGAAAATGGCTTGGAAATGGCAAGTCGTTACCCCCACGAGTGCAAGTCAAGTATGAGTCCAGTGGGTCACGAGTGCGAGTCAGTGGGTCACGAGTACAAGTACGAGTACGAGTCAGGGAAAAAGTGGCTAAGTCACACTTGCGAGTCGAGTCATTTGACTCGAGTCCCCATCACTGGTCAATGCTGTCATATGCAAGATAGGGCATGACTATACTGTTCCACAGCAAAAACAAATAAGATTCTTGTTGGTGAAAATGCAGACCTTTCATATATAGGGAACTGAACAATCAAAAAAGCAATCAAGAAACAATCTGAATTGGACACTGAAAGATTTGTTTGGTCCATTGAATGCTGTCCACCTGTAGAAGGAGCTATACAAAAGTCACTTCTGAAGGGGAGGATACAATTCAACCAGCATTCCATTCCTATCCCTCTCTTTTTGGACCCATTGGGTCAATGAAACACCCTATAAGAGCTCCATGTATGGTATTTCCATAACTGTGAAATAGCCATCAGGGATGCCTCTTACACACGCTTGTTATTAGCATGTGTACAAGTCTGATGAATCAAAGTGTGGATCGAGGCATTCTCATTGACAGCTGGCTCCATCGTAATGGGATGCATTTGGGTTGATTGGGTTTTCACCAGGATTTGCAATTGTTCCATGGCATGGCAAAAATACAACATAAGGGAAATACAGAGGCGATCCCACGCCCTCACGGACTTGGTGTGCCCCCCCATACGCCCCCCCCATAAAATTTTAGGTTTCGGTTTCGTCAAGCTGCCTTGACTTCCACTGCAGAATTCCTTGGAGATGTTTCTGCTTTATAAAGTTCTGGGTGCTTTTGGGCACACCAGCAGTAGCTATCTTGGCGGGCAACCCATCGACACAGCCCAGAAAGAAACGGCAGCACACACCCGTTGTTGCTCTCGTAGGGCTGCTGCGGTCTCCGGGGCGCTTCGCTCTATCCAGCCGGCTACGGCCAGTGCAAGCGCGCCCCTGCAGGACTCGCTCAGGTCATGCCCTCGACTGTTGGGGTGCTTGAATGAATGGTGTTGCTGTGTGCCTGCGCCCCCTAACCAGCTTCAGTGCCCTGCGCCCTGGTGCAAACCGCACCACCGCACCCCCTTCTACAACACCTCTGGGGAAATAGTATTACAGTGGAATGTAGTGTACAATCATTTCATTGTCAAAATGCCTTTTACTTAGCTCTTTGAATTTACTGTAGCAGCCCATTACCCTGATCTCAGTAAGGAGATCCATGCACAGAATTGAGCTTCCAGATGAGTATCACTTGCATCAGACGCACCTCTGAACACGTTTGCCATCCATCTCTTTGTTGCATTACTTTCAACTGGACATGATTACAGCTGGATTGAGGTATTTGTGGGGATAATGGAGGATTTTTCTTCTGTAAACAAGTAATACGCTTTCAAGTTCGTTTTATAGCTACAAAAAGTGGAAACTTCATTATATTCAGGAGTCATCTAAACCCAATCCATAAATACAGTAATGTGTTTTTCCACAAACATAACATTTGTTAAGTGACAAATTGTTCTATTGACAACTATGACGTTTGTTGATTATAGAATGTATCGGTCTTTTAGTTCAAGATGTTTATTGTGCTAAACACTTTTTTCCCCAATTAATTGTGCACATGCAATATAGGGATCTAGCTCCCTCTAGTGTATTAAAAACAAAAAGGTTAATCTAGCATTTAATCCATTTATAAAACTAGAGCTATAATGATTTGTGCATGCTTTGCAAAAATGTCTTCATCTTCTCGGAGGAATAGTACATATTGTCTCTTTGTATGATTAAAAAAACTGCAGCCATTAAAAAACTGTTCCAACAGATATAATTAACTCTTATTTCAAATAAATGAGCAGCTCTTTCCATACCATTGCTATGACAGCAAATACATAATTTATTTTTTATTTAAAAGATTTATATACCTCTTTTCTGTACTCAAAGCGGTGTACAACATACAAGTAAAACAACTGAATAAAAACATTAAAATAAAGCCATTAAAACAGTTACAAATAAAAAATACAAGAGCAGATTTAAATATATAAAAAAAACATAATATAAAAGCAACAACATAATTAGGACCTAGTTGTGCCAGACCCATGGTTTTGCTATGTCACAAGTGGATAAAAATAAAATACATATTTTTATATGTAAAAATATAAGAACTACCTTGCTGGATCAAACCCAGGCTCATCTAGTCCAGCAGTTTGATTTCGGCAGCAGGTAGCCATTTGCCACTGGAAGGTCACAAGAAGACCTTATCCCAATTCCTGTTATGTATATATACTGTATATGGTCAGACTCCTCTAACTACCTTTCATTCTTTACAGTTAAAAAAAGAGTGTTACCAGTGAATAATGTAGTACTGTTTATGATAACAAGCCATGTCCTATCGACAGGATTACGGTACTTTCCACAGCATTAAGGCATGGCACCTAATTCAGGTGAAGAGGTGAGGCTACAAGCCTATGGTTATAGGAACCAGTGTGGTAAAATCATAGAGCCTTTTTATACTTCGGGAAAATTCCATTAAGAATAAGAAGCTTATCCAAACAACAGGATGGGGCATTCATTGGGGTGAGGTTTGGAGCCATATGCATTAATTGTTTGATGTTCAGTAGTTGTTCTCATCGTGGCGATCTCAACAATGTGGAACTCCTAGACTTCCTTCTGGAATTCTCCTCATCCTGCTGCAACACATAGCTTGTCATGTCCAGATTGTGTGGAGTGTTTCTGTGCTACAGGTAGAAATCTCCAGGAGCATCCAGTGCTGGAAGGAAACTCTTCAAGTGATCCGGAAGCTGGCTAGATACTGTATTATGACCAGGGTGAGGAGCGTTGTCATGGGGATAAGGTAAAATCTAGACCTGCCCTAAGTGGCATGTCATGCTAGATGTCGGAGTAGAGTGAGAGAGCTACCATGTAGAGGCAGCTTGCCACAGGGTTATCATGCAGACCACTGTCTCCCATGTCAGTCCATATCCACATCATAAAGATCAATCCTAATTGTACTGAACCTCATCCAAATGTTTTGGATGTACTATAAGCTATTTGGCTAAATGAAGATGTGTTGAAAGCAACATAACCTTTTTTCTTTTTCTGAGTCCAGTCCATCTGACACCACCCCTGTGTAATCTCCATTCATTTTCATTGGATAGTTTGGGTTCCCCCCCCCCCCCCCCGATTTCAGTTAAATGCATAGAATAGTGGCTGCACAGAAACAGTACTTTGTGGTCTGCTTCCAAAATCATCCAACACTGTTCCTTTAAGTCTAAAAACAAACAGTGACAAATAGAATAATTGGAGAAGCGTTAGAAAAGGGAACTCTACAGTGAACATTTCTTTCTTCTTTTTTTAGTAGCTGTTCTACTGTATGTAATGAAATCATAAACTGAAAATTATAGCTTCATTCTAGGGAGTAAGAAGACTTATTCCAACAGATGGCATCAAAACACCGGTCTGAACTATATGATTGCTGATTGTTAATTGCTTCTGTAAAACAATCCTTTTAAACAGAGTAATGCATTTTATCTCACAGATTATAGTTCTAAGCATTTTCGTTTTTCAATGTATGTTAACATTTTTCTCCTTCAGTGTGAGATTCAGTGTATGCATAATTATCAGATTAAACAACAGTGACTCAATCTTTTTTTTTTCCTTTAAAGAAATGAGGACAGAGGGAAAGAATCATGAATCACCAGACATGGGGAATCATGAATGACAAGTTTTAAATATTGAAAAAATTACCAAACTAACTGCGCAATCCTCTTGAAAGTGCCAGCACCGGAACAAGCGTTCTGGCACCGGGAGACGTCGCGAACGTGCCGTAAAGCACGTTCGCGACGACTCTCAAGCAAGGGAGGCCAGTGCAGAGGCTGGCCTCCCTTGCTCCGGTGCCGGGACGACCCCACGGCCGCCGAACCAGGTAAGTCACATGGCCTCCTCCTACTCCCGCCAGCAATTTTGCTGGCGGAAATCCAAGGAGGCCGGTTGGGCTGGCCGGCATTTACACTCGGGGAAGGGGACAAGCATCCCCTCCCCCTAGTAGATCTCCAGCCTGGCGGCAGCCTGGCTACCAGCACTCAGGATCCGGCGGGCGACCCTGGGCCACTGGCCGGATCCTTACGTAGGATTGGGTTGTCATTCTATAATTTGTTCCAGACATAAAAACCTAAGGACTTACATTGCCGAACTGTTGTTTGTTTTATTAAGAAAAAAAAAATTCCCACAGAAAATAAGAATAAATCTAATGTGGTACAGGTTTTCCTTTCAGTTGAACTCCCATTAAAACAATGGGAGACTATTTAAAAACATAAAACTTTGATGATGTGAAAAATGAGAGGTTGGAGTTCATGTATTTAGACGTCCTATTCTGCCACATCCTGAACGCTCAAACAAGGTTGTCATATATTTAAACCAACAAATATGCCCCAAAGTCAAGTTTCTAGATACAGGCTATGTTCTAGAACAGGGGTTCTCAACCCCTTCCCAGCTGAGTACCACGTCCAGTGCCACTCTCCTGCTACATACCACTGGAAGTGACTGGCGATGACATCATCGCCAGTTATGTCCGAGTTTTCAGAGGCCAGAAAACTCAGGTAGGAGGCTCTGGGCGGGTGAGAGTGCTCTTCTCAGTGTTTCCAAGAGACTCGGCCAAAAGCAGGAGCCAATCAGGAGTGAAAACGCGCTGCCAAAAGCACCATGTCGGAGCTGGGTTCCAGTGGTCCAGCGGTCCAAGTACCACCAGCAGTCGGCCGAAGTACCACTGGTGGTACTTGTACCACTGGTTGAGAACCCAGTTCTAGAAATATCAAATGTTAAGTAGGGCCTGGAAGGCTGAGGAGGTCACCTCAGGCAGCAGGTTGGTGGGAGATGCCTTCACTCACCCATCTCTGCTACTCCTTTTCCTCTTGCTCAATGAATTCAAAAAGGAAGCGAATGGAGCTTTCTGTCTGGAAACCTTTCTGTCTGGAAAGGAGAGTGGTGGGCTAGAGCTTTGCACTTTCTGACCTTCTACATTTTCTCCATTCTTCTCTTTTCAAAGTCCAGGAGTGACAGAGATGGCACTGTGGAGTGACAGTGTGGGGGAACAGTATTTGGTGTGGAAAGGTGCCACATTTGGCATGCCACTTCGGGTGCTGGGAGGTCTTGAACTACCTCTGGGCACGGCTTTTGTCTGTCTCTTTTACAAATGTCTCCTGCTGTATCATACTAATTGGGGTGTTTAAAAAGTGTTTGCAATGTGTTGAAGAGAGACTGCATTAATGGAATACAATCCTTTGTATGACCCCACCTCCCAGTCATCCCAGGGGAGGGGAAAGGCCAACTTCTTGGAGCTGCAGAAAAGATATTGCTCCAGTTATTGAGGAGGCAGTGGCTCACGTTGGCAACCTTGCCATTTATTTATAGGCTATTGACAGTTGTTAGTGTGTCCCCCCCTACCTGTTAGGTCCTGGTGGTTCAGTCTTTACCCTGGAGTTACTACTGCCACTGATTATGCCACAGTCCTTTGGGTGGAGAATGGTGTAAATGGCCTGGTCTCCAACTAGGCTGCTCAAATGTGTTGAGACAGTTCTGGGTCACTCTAGAATCACATGTCCTGCACCACTGAATTTTGGGGGGCTAGTACAGTATAGCAAAATTAAACAAAGTGCCAGAAAGCATACTGAAAAATTAAGCTTATAAGTGTATATGTTCTTATAAGTGTATATGAGCATAGCCTTATTTTTATCCATCGTATATGATGCTCCTAGGATTTAAGTTGCTCAATCACTCCAGTGCACTAAACAGGGGGTGACAGAATTATACAATACAATGAAACTCACCATTGCTTTAGTTGTTGTTATTAAGAATATTTATAATATATCACTTTTCAACAACAACAACAACAACACTTCACAAAGCAGTTTGCATAGCTAGTAAGTAAATAATAAGTATTCCCTGTCCCATAAGGGCTCACAACCTAAACAAGATGCAGAAGAAACACTAGCAAGCAGCAGCATCGCTGGAGTTCTGCTGATGTTCTGTACTGTACACATTCGTGGCAGCCTCTCCGCCGGTCTGTTGAGTGCTACCGCCAGTGCAAAACCTGGTAGGCCACACACCACTGACAGCGCCATGCAGACAGGCCGCCACTGCAGCTTTGCTGGCAGTGGGAGCGGATCCAGATGGAGCAGATCTCAACTACACTCGCGGTGGCTGATTCCTATACACCCCTGCCCCGGGTCTGGCGTGCCCCCGTCCCCGTAACAGATCTACTCCAGCAAAAGAGCTAGCATAGATCTGGGTAGGCCCATAGGGGACCAGGCAGCGGCTGGAGAGATAATTTTTTTTTCTTTACTTACCTTTCCTGGCTGGCCTGGTCCCCAGTGGGCTCACAGGATGCAGTGGGTGTGCAGGATACGATTGGGCCATTACATTAGTGTAATTTGGGGAAGAGAAGGCAGTTTCAGATATGTTGGGCCTAAGATCTAACACGGAGCAGAACTGACTTAGCCTGGAGAACTATCTAAGAAAATATGTACTTAGACCTCAGAGTCCTCCTCAGGCACAGCAAGGAACAGGCAGAGGAGTATTCCAGATTAGCCAAAGCAGGCTCCTGGTATCTCTGCCTCGATAAAACAGAACTTAGGCCCAAATGCAACATTATGTGGCGATGTCTGGGCATCACTGGCCCATGTCTTCCTGGGAACAAGTAGTTGGAAGAACACACAGGACATTACAGTAGTGCTCCTCCGCCTCCTAATTCCATTTCATTAGCTGCTGCTGCTGCTGGAGGGGAGGGAGAAAAAAAAGCTACCATGAGTAGCCTTACCATAGTCCTGGTTCTGGCCGGGACAATCAGGTTCGGGAGCTCAAATACTGGGCTCCCGGCCGGTCTTCCTCATTGTCCCGGCCAGCTGGGACTTGCCCCCATGCAGCGCTAATGCGCTGTGTCTTTTTCCAGCCTCGCGCGCCTATGCGAAGCTGGAAGTTCTCCGAAACGGCCTGTGTTCACTCGGGCCGTTTCAAAGTGCTTCTAGCCTTGTCGTGTATTCGTGCGAGGCTGGAAGCTCTCCGAAGCAGCCCGAGTGAACTCGGGTCATTTCGGAGACCTTCCAGCTTTGTGTGATTACGCAACGAGGCTGTAAGCTCTCCGAAGCAGCCTGAATGAACTCGGGTAATTTCGGAGAGCTTCCAGCTTCGCGCAGGTGCGTGTGAGGCTGGGACAAAGTCACTGCCATGCCCCCGGCACCGCCCCCATCCTGGCCATGTCCCGGCCAACGTCACTTCCGCCCCCCTGCATCGGGGGGGGGGATTTGGTAAGCCTAACCATGAGGATGAAGTTCACATTATGGTTCCTGCCCTTTGGGGGTCATGGGAAACATTACATGGAACGTGAAAGTAGGGCAGCCCAATCCTGTTGTAAAGATCCGCCAGGCCTCCCATCGGATCCTGAGCTCCGCCGCGGGCAGCCTGCATCAGGCAGCCCACGGTGGAAAGTCTACTCGGGGAAGGGGATGCTCATCCCCTTCCCTGAGTGTAACAGCGGCTGGGGTCAATAGGCCTCCTCGGAATTCCGCCAGCTATTTTGCTGGCAGAAGTCAGAGGAGGCCGTGTAACAGCTCAGCCGATTGGCGGGGGTCAGGATTCAGCTGAGGCCGGCCCCCGCCCCGATTGGCTGGGCCTATCGGCTCCCGAACCGCCGTTTGGTCCTGAACCGCCCCCCCTCCGCTGGATCCTTACCTGGGTCTGGAGGTGGGTGGGAGCAGGTCCGGGCAGCAGAGCAGGGCAGGCCGGCCTTGTGCCGGCCTTCCCTGCTCGTGAGTCATTGCGAAAGTGCTTTATGGCACTTTTGTGACATCTTCGGCCGGCGGAACGCTCGTTCTGCTGGCCGAATTTAGTATAGGATTGCGCCATAAGCTATATACAGCTCATATTTGTTACATCAAGATACAATTCCCCAGTCTCAATTTAGACCCAAATTCTGGCAGCATTATAGACCTCCCCCTCCCCCTCCCCCAGTTAAATTCTAGAGTACTAAAACACAATGATATTGCTGGGGTTTATGTTTCTTTTCTCTTGAGATTTCTATATGTATAAGCAAAAAATAAAAATAAATTAAGCCAAGTTTCAAAAAACGAGCTTTATCTTCAGGATTTAGCCGAGTGATGCGTTTGAGGTTTCTGGGGCTTTCTCCTCCAGCATTCCTGATGGTTTCTGAGTTGCCAGCTATGTTAGGGTTAAAGTTTTTAATGGCAGTCTGTCTGTCTGTCTGTCTGATATGCTAAATTGGGCAGGTGAAACTTTTCCCATCATTTTATCTCCATGTCAGGAAAAGCTTTTCCTCTTAATTTCTACTTGTCAGGCTGCTGTACAGTTTAAGGCAAAAGAGCCTGTTTAAAAAAAATAAAGGTGATTAGTAACTCTTAATGTGGAGCCTTGAAAATGAAAGTCATAAAATGGAATAAAATGTAAATGATTAATACAATCAGGAGCCAATGAGCACAGTGTTTATGTGTGCCAGTCAAAGTTTGAAAGGGATATATAGAAGGATCAGCAATACCAAAATCTATAGGTCCCATGCAGATCTGTCTGTTGGCATTTTGCTGCATGTGAGGTGGGTTTCCAGGCTTTTAGGTTTGCTCAGCGACATACTCCCTGTTAAATGGTCGAGCTGGCAACAGTGGGGTTAATTACACAAAGAGGGAGGGGTCCCCGTTGACAGTAAATCAGTAATAAATATGCAACAATTCAGTTCCATTTGCAGTCTCCAACATGCAAATGTGACTATCTTATATAATCCAATTATAAAAAGTCAGCGGCAGTCTCCGTTGCTGCTGCATCTAAGATTTGAGTATTGGTGGTGTTTTTTTATTTTTTTATTTTTTAAATAAATAAATCTTGTTTACCTTTTAAAAAACTATTTTTAGGAGACGACTTTTAAAATAGAATTTACAGGTACTGTTATTCTTCATGTCTTCAGCATTTTACTCCAGTATATTTTTTCCTTTACTTTCTTTTCTGAATACAGCTTTAATACTTCATCTTTAAAATGCACCTATTGTTAAATATGTTAAAAAGAATAAGCAAGGATTGGTTTTGTCAGTAGCAGACATTGTAACATTTTTTTGCGTTTTTAAATGCATTTCCTAAGGTTCTCGAGGTAGCTGTAAAATAAATGAACGTTACAAACATTTTCATCAAAAGAAGAGAATGTGAATTAGGACTGTGTTCTCACTTTATGACAAGCTGAAAGGACATCAGTTGTCAAAATGCTTTTTTAAAAGCTTGCTGAAACAATTGGCTCATTAGGAAAAGAGCGGAAAAAGAGCAGTGTTTGTTTTCCTCCGCAGCCTGGCCAAATAACGTTTAACACACCTCGCTAAGTCATACATAACTTATTTTGAAGGATCTGTTGTGTCAGTATTTGGCATGTCTCTTTTTCTGGCAGCAATTAAAGATATGTGCAAATATAAATGCAGGCTATCTGTCATTGTCCATTTCCTGGGAAGTGACAATTGCCGCCTGCTTCCCAGCAAGATCATTTTGCCAGCATGGCAGCATCCTGGCTGCAAAAATGCATATTTGATGACCTCATCAAAAGCCACTAATCCTTGCTGAGGCCTTTCTTTTGAGAAGACCCATTGTTTGTAATAGGTCAGCGGTTAGGCAGCTCTCAGATCTGACTTTGGGCTATATATTCTGCTTACCTACTGGAGCAAAAATGATAGGTCCTAATGGAATTGCGGATCAGAAGTTGAGCGATGCATCAGAAAGCTCAACCAGGCAGCTGGGGAAGGGGAGGAAAAAGCCAACTGGTGTCATCTCTTGAGCCAAGTGGATGCTAATGGACGCTTTTTCAACATAGATGACAGTGTTTCTTGGAACATATTTTTAAAAATTGTTATTAACCAAGGGGATTGCTATAATTTAACACATCTTTAGCAATTGTCTGTCTAGAGAGTTTCAATGACAGATTAGAGCTAAAACAGAACAAATTTGAAATTCAGCAAAATTTCAAAAGTAGCATTTGCAAACTTAATTTGAAGCACTTTCAAAGGTTGCTTTAACTTTGAGGGATACTTTTAAAACAGTTACTTCTTTGTTGACTAATTTAAAAATTAAAATGTATTTACTTATTTGGGGATTTTTATCCTGCCTTTCCACTTAGAGACTGCCGAATTAAATTTAAAATAAATATAAAAATAGCATTAAACAGTTATGGCACAATCCTATCTAACTTCGTGCCCTGCGATGCAGCGAGGCCGGTGCAACCTGTGCTGCATCCAAGGCACAGAAAGGCTGCCAGGGAGGTTACCTTGGGGGAAGGGAACATTTGTTCCCCAGCTGTAAAGCCTCAGCTGCCCCAATGGGGCTACTCGGATGTGTGCCTGCTATTTAGGTGGTGTAAGTCCGAAAGGCCTGTGCAACGGTGGCCAGGCCTGGATAGGGTGATAGGATTTTGGCATAGCTGCTGCCACCAATCCCATCCCCACCCCGGAACGGCCCGTTTCATCCTCCCCCCAGCCCTCTGTCGCCCGGAGGGGAACCTACCTTTCCCAGTGGGTGCTCTGGTGAATATGGGGCGGGGAGCGCGGTGCTAGCCTCTTCGCTGCCATGGCCTCCTCACCGGGTAACACAAGTGTGCCTTTATGGCATGTTTTCAACACCTAAGACCGATGGAGCAGCGCTCCGCTGGTCTCCAAGTTACACAGGATTGGACTGTGAATCAGTAAATAGCCTCTCAGGTATAAATTGCCCAAAGGGGGCAGTTGAACTGATTTGTGCCATTTAATTGTCTCCTCTTCTTGGCTCCTGGTTGGTCTTCCTCACCTCGCAATGACAGCAGCATTGGAGCTGGGGCTAAATGGCATAAAGTCTCTCCTGCTTTTCTGTTCTCTTGGTTGGTGTGTGTTGCTTCTGCTGCCTGCTGGGTGGGGTGTTGTGCCAAGTGTTTATTCCCCAGCCCCAGAGAAGGCTGCTTGAGTGGGCAGGTGTCAGTTGTCCAAATAAACTTGTCAAATGGAATATTTCTACAATTTGTCCTCCTTATTCCTGAATTTGACAATATCCAGTATTGGAAGTAATGCAAAACATTCAAATGAACAGATTATAAATGGGTATGTCTGCAAGCAAATTTGAAGTTGAAGAATTTGTTTCAGAGTCAGATTTTGAATTGTTGGACAAGACAAGCTCAGCACATAGCAAAGAAGAAGCAGGGTGTATACAGTAGCTAGGGTGTTTCAATGCTACTATATAAAATGACACATTTCTTCTATTATTAATCATTTTGATTACATTAGTATCCCAATACCAAACCTATTCACTTCAAAGCTGAATACTGCTGCTCTCTGTGGAATTTAGTTCTGGGAACTGGCATCACTGGGGGGGGGGTGCAGGGGGTGCGGACTGCACCAGGTGACACCCTCGGGGGGGGTGACACCAATAGTGACCAAAATTGTGGAAACCTTGTATTTATGAATAATACCATCACGGTGCAGCTGATGCACAAGCCTTAACTGGACAAAGGCCCCTCTGGCGATCCAGGAGGAAAGATGAATCCAGGAGCACCACAAGCTGTGAACCCACTCCTGTAGAGGGAGTGCAACCCGTTTCACAGCAGGTTGATTGTCCAATATCTACATCATCGGTATCCAAACCAGGATACCCTGTATTTTGTGCTATCCTTGGCATAGCAATGTTTTTAGGCTCAGCAATGAAAGTTCCTGCACCCCAGGATCTCATGCAGTCTCCCAGAAGATATGTGAACAGAGAGTTGTGCCACATCATCCTCTGCAACATTGCAAGGGTTCTGAACTGGATCATGCCCCCTCAGAATTTTTTTGTTCAGCTGTTTTGGGTTGCCAAATGTCTTGAGTCAGTCCTGGGCTCAGGGTAGATAACAGTGTAGGAAGGGAGATTATTATTTCCATTTAACAAATACAGTACTGAGATTGACCTGACGTTTCTTGTCTAAGACTACCAAATGAATCCATGATGGAGTTTAGAACTCCAGTCTCCCAGGTCCAAGTACAGATAGCTCTCGATTAAAAAGGTAAAGGTATCCCCTGACAATTAAGTCCAGTCGTGTCCGACTCTAGGGTGTGGTGCTCATCTCCATTTCAAAGCTGAAGAGCCCCTCCGTGGTCATGTGGCTGGCATGACTCTCCTTGCCGCAGCGCGTAGCATGCAGCTGGAACACGGAGCGCTGTTTACCTTCCTGCAAGCGGTACCTATTTATCTACTCGCATTGACATGCTTTGGAACTGCTAGGTTGGCAGGAGCTGGCCAAGCAACGAGCGCTCACCCTGTCGCGGGAATCGAACTGCCGACCTTTCGATCGACAGCTTATGGTTCAGCGGTTTAACCTGCTGCGCCACCCGCTGGCCGATTAACACTGTCTTAATTAGCATGTTTTTGGAATAACGCAATTTACAAATTAATAGTGGAAGTGCAATTTGTGGGGCTCATTTTTGAAATAAAGTGGTAAATTAGTTGCTAATTAGTTGCTTAGACCCTGCCTGTTAAACCCTGGCAGTTTCCTCTGTGAGTGAGTGTGTGTGTGTGGGGGGGGGGGGGGACAATCTCCTCTCAAGCCAGAAGATAAAAAAGAGATAAAGAAAATTCCTTCACAGAGCTTTTGAGGCAGCTGTGGCTGCACGGCTTGTAAAATTCTTTCTGCTTGGTGTCAAGGGCTGGAGCGCATGCCGGTCCTTGGAGATAAGTGCCCGGGAAGGCAGCAAAGGGAGACTTCTGAGTCTCTTCTGAGTGGAGATAGAGAGACTTCTGTGGTTGCCTCTTGCAACCTCTTGCCCCTGTGGTTGCCTCTTGCAATGTGAAAGGTATGAAGCAGAAGCAACAAGTGGGGGTTTTGTCCTCAAGATAACTGACAAGAGGTCCTGAGACTAAGCTCTGCCACTTACTTCTTTCTCATTTTCCTTGCTGGCCTTGTTTTCCCTCATTGCATTCTCAGTTGTCAACATCAGTAGCTACTCCCGCTTCTAGTAGCCTTCCTCCTCAACTATGCCATCTTGGGCAAGCAGAAGTCACCAGTCATCAGTGTGAGTGTTAAATGACTTTTCCCCTAACCCATACCAATCCCATTGCTTCTTATGGGAAAAGGGGTTTCAATTAATACTTTTTTGATATACATGCAATTTTCCAAGAACATAACCCCCATATAAACTGCTGCCAGTATGCAAGACTCTTCAAAGCTAAGGACTGTGCAGTATTAGGTCTCTGTTGGCATCATACCAGTTAGAGTTTGACATGCCAATCAGATATTAAATTGGCATAAACTCAAGCATATTAAGTTAGGAAAGTATATTTTAAAATCCCCCCCCCCGCACTGGTCTGCATGAGGCAAGCCCCCGTAGGGAGACATTAACTGATCATGAAGCAAGAGGAGCAAGAACTTCCAAATCTTTATCACTATTTGTTGTGACTGAAACAAGAGAAACCATTGAAACTACCCCTGATAGATTAGCACGCTCCTCAAGTCA
This sequence comes from Plestiodon gilberti rubricaudatus, assembly GCA_026170595.1. NCBI lineage: Eukaryota > Metazoa > Chordata > Lepidosauria > Squamata > Scincidae > Plestiodon > Plestiodon gilberti. The sequence continues at coordinate 9,019,371 of JANXHW010000003.1, read as the reverse complement.
GTGAATTACAGCTAGCTACAGTTTGTGACTAGTAGCACTTGGGATGAAGTTAGAATGAGTATGTAACTCAGGGAGTTTGGGCTTTCTTCATTAATTGTTGCGAATAGACATTTTCTGAGATATGCTAGTATTTTGCTGCTCCCTCTTCTTATCCTGCCTCCTGCCTGTGAGCCCATCTAGGATAAGGATTGTCTGAACTCATGAAGTTCAGATCCTGAGATGAGTGGGCCTAGGAGCACAGTTATGGTGCCTGGTAGAACAGGGGCCAGACTCCCTCCATACCTAAACTCTTTGCTACCTGGGGGAAGCACAACTCTTTGCAACCTGGGGGTGGAGTGCCTTCATGATAGTGCGCAGCCCCAACAGCAAGGAGACATATTGCCGTTTCCCCCCTTGGGGTTCAAGGATTCGGCACAACGTGACGAAGTTGCTGGCGGCCTCTCTTCTTTGCATTGCATCCTTTTTGAAGCCTGCAAGGGTCAGGTCGGGGAGCTCCTGACCCTCCTCAAACTTGCTTTGCCAGTAGCCTCCGTGTCATTTTTGGAGCTCACTGCTCCACCCTTTTGCAGGCTTCAAAAGGGCCTTGCCATAATAAGCAGGGGAGGCCATTGGGATGGTCACTGTCTTGGCCGTGGGGTTGGGGGCAAAGCTGCTACTGCTTCTGTTTGTCTCATGGGCTGGCACTGGCAGACTCTTTTTCTTGCTAACTGCTTTTCAGTGCAGAATTATTGTCCTCTTTCACATGTGATTTCAAAATAAACTTATATTTTCCTTGTTTTGCGGCGCAATCCTGAGTAAAGATACATGGCCGGCCTAAAGGGCCAGCCACTGTATCCTAGACCTAAGTCATTCCTGGGCTGCCCTGGGGGAGCCTGGGAACATCTCGGGAGAAGGGGACGTTCATCCCCTTCCCCAGGTGTAAGCTGGCCGGGACCCTATGGGCTTCCTTGGATGTATGCCAGCTATGAAGCTGACGTACATCCGAGGTGGCACAGTAATGCCGGAATGGGCAGAGTGCGCCGCCGATATCCCCACCCTCTCCCAGCCTGGGCCAGCCAATGGCCAGTCCCTCTGGCTTCACTGTTCCACCCTCCCCCTGCCCCTGCCCTGACCAGGGCAGGACTTACCTGTATTGGCGGGTGCAGTGTCCGAAGGGCGGCAGACTGAGGGTTGCCTGCCTCTGCGCTGGCGGCCCTTACTCCAGAGTCATCGCAAACGTGGAGCTCGTGGAGAGCGGTGGAGCTCGTGCTCTGCTACTCTAGGACTTAGGCAGGATTGGGGTGTTGGTGTCTGCTTTGCAGTCAGTCTGTTTCCCAGAAAGAGAAAAATAATGATGGAAAAACATGCTAGGAATGGGTGCAGATTAAACTTTAGAATGAAGGAATAGAGTACTGTTTTGCTTCTGGCTCCTTACATTTCCTGGAGACCCTGCAAAAGAGGCAAAACCCTGAAATTTCAGGTCAAACCCTGAGTCTTGGTAACCCTGTGTGGGTCATAAGAGTGACAAGTAGGCTTACCAGACTCTCCCGGTTCTAAACTGCCCCCCCCCCAACAATTAATTAATTAAATAATTTAAAATAATTAATTAAAATAAATTTTAAAAATCTTTTCTGGGGGGCGCACGATTTATAATTATTTATTTATTTTAGTTAGCTAATTAATTAATTGACTTGCCTGTCCCACCGCCACTATTGCCGCCATCATCGTCATGGAGGACGATGTTAAAGCGAAACAACGGATAGCGAAATCAGTAAGTGAGGACTTACTACACGTACAGTAGAAGGGAAAAGGAAGGAACAGAATTGTTTTGTACCTATCTTCTCAAGTCAAAACCTTTAATGGCATAGATTAGAAGAACTGTACAGAAAAGATATTGAGGCCCCACCAACCCGGCAAATACAATTTCCAAACAGATACTTTAAAAACAATGGATAAAATGCACACATAAAACCAATACTAATAAAATGTCTATAACCCTTGTCTCTTGCTTACACAAAGGAAAAGTTACAGTCAGAGGTGCATCTGGTCCAAATTAGATGAAGATATTTGGCTATTAACTGAGTACGATTCTCATTTTTCCCGTCCAATAGAAAACAGATATCCGACCTAAAAGAGAATGTCAAAATTGGCAACAGAAACTGTTGACATAGATCAGTATAATGGGGGCAATGAAGAATCATATGGGGTAACGACTCAGGTGTAAGCGAATCACATGAACAGGCCTGGGAACACTCTGCTGATTTACCAAATGTGAATCGTAGAACATTAGAAGGGAAAACATTAAACCTTGCCAAGGTAAAAACGCGACGCACCGAAGGGCTAAATAAAACACCAAGATAACTGGGGGTCGAGCTGAAAGGCCATGCAAGACCGAAGTGTAAGGGTGAGTAAGATTTAAGGGCCGCCGCGTGCAAATCCTGATTTTCGATGTCAAATAATTTTAAAAGCAACTGAAAAAGGTAAACCCCCTATAGTGTCAGGGGATAAGCCAATAGAAAGCAGTTTTTTTGTAAAACAATGCAAGGCCCCGGGAGAGGGAAGAGTCAGATAAGATATTTCTGAGCAGAATATTCTGCTCCACAGCATAACAAGCCCCTAACCAGAATTTCAAAAATCTGAGCCTGGCCAAGGTTTCTATCTTGTGCAGGCCTGCTTCAACCGCAAAGATCTTATATAAGAAACAGGACTGAACATGCTCAACAATAACAATAATGGGCAGAAATCCAGATAGGAATGCTAAACAAAAGTCATGCTAGGACTTTAGACCTAAAGATCTGGATGGCTGCGGGGGTGTAGGAATTACCCCAGATGTAAAAGAAGCGCAAGATGACCTGTGCCGAAATCTTGGTCAAAGAAATGGCAGCCTGTCGATGAGTGGTCCAATGGTGCCTAAGATGGAACAATATGCCAAGATACTTAAATTCTTTGACTTGTTGAATTGCTTCCCCCCAAATAATAATAATAATAATAATAATAATAATAATAATAATAATAATAATAATAATAATAATCCAGGGAGTTGGTTTCCACTGTTTACAAAATACCAAGATTTTAGATTTATCATAATTCAAAACCAATTTGTTAGTGGATAAATAATCTATACAGGAGGCAATTAAACGCTTCAACCCAATCCTTGTACGCGACATAAGCAACATATCTTCTCATGTAAGGTTTTAACAGCACTATCTTATGCATGTTTACTCAGAAGTCCCTCTTCACCCTAGCGTACAATGTCTTTTCTAGTGGCTGTTTGCTGTTTCTTCTGCATCTCTTTAGATTATGAGCCCTTTTGGGACAGGGAGCCATTTAGTTATCTGATTTCCTCTGTAAACCACTTTGTAAACTTTTTTGTTGAAAGTGGTGTCATATTCATAATACTAAATAAGACCCATTAAGTTCAATGAGACTTACTCCCAGGTAAGTGTGCATAGGATTGCAGTGTAAGGGAAGAATATAGGGGAGAAATCCGCCAAAGGCACAAGGTCATCTCACTGCATCTGAACACAGCCAATTAATTATACAAGGTAGGTCTCCTTCTGGTATTGCACTGATTGGTAGGAGTTAAATCAATACTGGCACTGTCTCCTATCCCAATCAAAATACACATTGGAAATCTGGGGGGGGGGGGAATATGTACCTCCCTGGAAAGCTCTGCAGAGAGGCACAGCTCATATTTTGACAACCTTTGCTATAGCACAGACTGCATCTATAGTACTATCTAATTAACTAAAACATTACAAGAATTCAGTTTCTCTGTTTCACCTATTTTGGGATGAAGGAAACATTTTTGGCCAACATGAAACAGTCAGGCTTAAGATAGAACTGAATGCAATTCTGTTACAATAACACAATGGATGCCACTGCTAGTAAGCGGTCTCAGATATTTTTTTTCTGCTGGCAGATGTGACTGTCTACAGCACTGTCCTTGCAGGGAAATTTAGGAGTAGAAGGTGAATGAAGAGCACAGCTTTAAAATGTTTGTGCCACCTGCCCCTGTCTCTTCATGCTTGTGGAACCTTAAATATTGTTAAATGAAAACCAAACTGAAAAGCGTTCTTTTTTGCTGTCCTAGAAGTCTCGTGGCTGGAAGTATAAGGTCTGCAAGGTTGCTTTGAAATAGTTTTTTTTTTCTCCATAAAACTCATTTTTGTGTAGTTCACAAAGCAAATTCAGGAATTAAAATTCTGGAACTGAAATGCACATTTTATCCTGAGTATAAGGTTGCCTGTATTTAAGTTGGCAATGGGCATTGTAGTGGTTAGATATTTATTCAACAAACCAGCAACATATCAGAAACCACTTGAAATACATAACATTGGAGGGTTTAATGGGTTTAGTATAATTGAATATAAGTAGCAAGAGACTTTTAAAAATGTTTCATATTTCTATCTTAATGAGGTGTCACTTTTTAAAACTATTGCTGTACATCAAATCCCTTGTGCATAATGTTAAATAATTCTCCAAATCTTGATTTACTAAAGTGAAAAATGACCCTGAGCATAAAAATTCTAAGCAACGGAATGCTCAAATTCCTTGATCTTTGCTACTCTTTTGTTAAAACAAGAACATCGTGCCTTAAATCAGCCAAATAATTTAGGATGGTAGATACTGAAACAACTAATTTTTCTCTCTCCTGTAATCTGAATAGACTTTAAAATGCCTACAAAGCACAAAAGTGCTCTAGTTCATATAATTTGTTGGCAAGGATGAAAAAAAAGGAAGAAAGGAAATGATTTCCTAAGCGTGTGAATCAGCCCAGCTTTAACAGATATTTTTCTGTCATGTGCAGCCTGAAGGCTTATGCCTATCTGAGCTTTATTTGACAATTACCACTTGCCAGCATAATTAAATGATAATTTATAAATACTGAGAGAGCATTATGTGGAAGAGCAAATAGGTGCTTATCAGGGCATTGAATAAACTCAATCTGCCTCACTGACAATTTTCATCTCTTATCAGGGTTGTTAACTGCTCTCTCTCTCTCTCTCTCTCTCTCTCTCTCTCTCTCTCTCTCTCTCTCAATCTCTTTTGTTTGATAACTCTTGGGTTGATTGTATCCACCTAAATTCTACTTTCATTCTCCTGTATGTTTCCAACGTTTCATCTCTTCATGCAGATTTTGCAATCGATATATTTACAAAAATAAAAAACAAGCAAGCAAAAACCTAGGCAGAATTTATGTTACAGAGGAGGATGGATGTTATTTAATGTCCATGAAGGAAATGGAGAAATCTATGCAGATTTCATAAGGTTACTATTGCTGTGATATATACAACAAAACATTTTTCGGTATTTGCACTAGCCCTTTATACAGTTTTTCAAGTTTCCTGAAGTCTTTTTCCTCAGTGTTTTGTGCATTTGGTGTGAGATTTTGTGTGTGAGAGAGAGTTGGAGAGAGAGAGAGAGAGAGAGAGAGAGAGAGAGAGAGAGAGAGAGAGAGAGAGAGACTGTGCATGCAGGAAAGAGATTTCCAAATAAGAAGAGTACTGTACACTCAAATTTGTAGATAGAGTAGTGAATACGCATTTCTCTAGTGACAGGGAAAATGTCTCATCCGTGCAGATAGAAATGACACCATGTAGTCATAACATTGAAAAGCCATCGTTCGTTTGCATGCTAGATGTAAAATGACTGAGGGAAGAATTCAGGAGGGCTTGTATCTTTCTTCCCGCCAACATATTCTCTCCAGGTCCTTGAGTCATTAAAAACAGTAGTCCAGTTTCTGCAAGAAGAAGGCAAGCCACCATGCAATAGGTTAAAAACGCAGATTGATGCCAGGCAATCTAGATTAAGTGAATGGAGGGATGGATGGGAGAGGAGGGGGTTAAATCCTGTATTTGAATAGAAACAAAACAGTTGAATGGTTAAAAAAGAAAAGAAAGAAATTCCAGGCCTTTAGAAACACCAAGTAGGAGAAAAGGAAAAGGGGTGGGGAAAAGAAAGACACATTAGTGGGTTACAGAGACAGAATTTTCGTGCTGTCATTGAATTAAATAATTGTAGAAATGTCTGATTAGGGTTATCGTGGTTTGAGTGATCAGCACAGGACAGTTTAACTGGAGAATGAAAAAAAATGAACGACTTCAGTGTTTAAGGTTGTCAATTCCTCAAATTATTCAGCATTTATTGCTTATAAATAGTAATTATTTGCTTTCCCCCTCTCTACCTCAATCTGGAAATTATCTTCCATATTCAAATATTTAAATATACACTGCTTTAGCCATTCAGGGGAAAAACATACTAATGTTAGAACAGATTTTTTTAGAAGGAAATAATTTGAAAGTGGTGGATTAGTTTCCACCTTTTGAAACACAGTGCTTTCTGTAATCTTCAAACATTATTTAGGATAATGGAAGCCATCATCCTGGTTCTCAAATGTTAGCACTTCCATTAGAATTTCCTGCTACCTCTTATTTTTTATATTAAAATACAAGGCTTAAAAGGTATTATCTTACTAAGGGAGGGCAATTGTACAGATGATTTGATTGAATAAAGGGAAGAGCTGTACAGGCCTTTTAAGATCAAGGATGTATTGATGGAAAGCTATCATTAGAGACAATTAATGTTCTCCAAGGGAAGAAATTGATTATGGACAGAGATGGACCCTAAGGAGGAGATATGTCTTAATGCTTCAGGGCCTTAAGGATTAGACGCTCTTATTCACAGCATCTGCGTTTTTAACCCTTTTTAAGGAATTGGATTCTTGCAAAAACTGTATCTAGTGCTGAGGAACGAAAGACATGTGTTTTCAGGATGTGCATAAGTTAAGCTGTGAGCTGCCTGATGAAATGGTGGTTTCTCTAAGCTGATAACATTATATTGAGCAGCATTAAAATGCCCAGTTTGATACTGGCGGCTCAATAGGATGATTTAGATCAATGTATGATATAGTGATGATGGTATAGTCTGTACCCAAAAAGGAGTCAGGAGTAATCTTCCAACCCCTAACCTTTTACAGTACTATGGGGGATATCATTTGCAATGAAGAGATTCCCTCCCCACCCCCCAACTCACTATAAGAAGGAAGTAAGACTGGCTTGATAGGAGGGGTTAAATACTAAGAAATGGAGCTGGCTGAACTGTTGAACTAGATGCAGGACAGAGTAGCACAAGACCTTTCCCCTGGCTTTCAGGACTAAACTGAAATTAACTACAATAATATATTGCATATATATCATCCTCACTGGTTAGTGCCTGTATACATAAAAATAATACAGTACAATCGCATTTAAACAATCATTTAAAAACCCATCTTAAAAAAAAGAGAAAACTGTAGGGGAAGACAAAATATACTCCAAGGAGTTTTGAACAGAATACTGTACTACTTGTGATTTTGAGCTTTGTGATATGGAGGTTGAAAGAGACGTACTTTGATAATGTGTTTTTATTTATTGTTTAGGGCACAATCCATTGTGTGTTTGCATTGATCCCATTCATTTTAATATGGATTGTACAGGAGAATGTTCCAGAGAGTTGTGTCCTTGGTTTTTGAAAGAGAAACCTTTGGAAAACAGCAGATTAAAGATGTTGTTAAAGGTTGAATTACAATTTTGACTTGAGAGTTGTTGAGGTTAATATTCCAATTCATGTAGCAGGTCTGAAATGGCATTTATTTTGGAACACTTGACTTGGGCAGAGCTTTCTACTCTCACATCTCAATCCTAAGTATGATTTGGAAAGAAGCACCTTTAGAAATCACTGACATCAGTGGAATTCATTTGTAAGTAATGACCACCCAAACCCAAATCACTTCACACCAGATCTGTGTGTGTACCCAGATTCTATGCTTTGTTTTTGCAATAGGGACTAGAAGATTCCTTACACTGAAACCACTTGTGGAATGCATGTGCAGCATGTGGGGTTAAAAAAAATGGTTTGGAATTGGAAGATTGGAAAGTTGGTTTGTTGTATCACACCCATACATACCCCAAAACCACCTATTGGTTTAGGACCTACATGTGCCTCTGCATGCTATACTATACATATTGTATAGTATAGACTCTATCCACTTTCTGAGGCTGTATGTGCTGTTCCTGTCATTGGATTGAGAATTGTGAGTGCTGCCCCAGTGTTGTCAGCATGAACTAGTAGCATAGCTAAGGGGGGCAGCTCGGTGAAGGCTGCATGGTGTTACATGGCAGTCCAAAGTGGCCCCACACTGTTGGAGTCATTCTGGCAGCAAAGGCAACGCTGCCTTCGCTTCCGGAATGGCTCCAATGATGAGTGGGAGGGACAATTTTGCACTGCTGTGTAGCACCATGCAGCACTTACTGAGCTGCCCCCCTCCTAGCTATGCTACTGGCATGGACAGTGCCAATCACTTGTTCAGAGTTCAAGGGAATTGAATTCAGTCTGCTTCCCTCCTCAGACAAGTGATTGGTGCTGTCAGGCATGAGTGCCAACCATCTTGATATCAGGGTAAATGTCTGTTACTAACGGTGCAATCCCAGGTAAACTTAGAGCGGCAGAGTGTGTGCTCTGACACTCTAAGCTGTCGCAAACATGTCGTAAAGCACGTTTGCAACTCCCGGCGAGTAAGGGCCACCGGCGTGAAGGCCAGCAGCCCTCACTCCGCTGGGGGACTGTTCCTGCACCTGCCAGGGAAGGTAAGCCCTGCAACGACCGGTGCAGGGGTGAACCAGGTGGCGAGGGAGGGTGACCATTGTCCAAACCGGATGGGGAGAGGGCAGGGATATTGGTGGCGCGCTCTGCTCATATCCCGGGCCCTCTCCCAGCCCGATTCAGCCTCAGCTCGAATGTACACCAGCTTCAAAGCTGGCATACATTCGAGGAAGCCCACATGGCCTTGGCCGGCTTGCATACGGGGAAGGGGGCGAGTATCCCCTTCTCTCTCGGCCCTCCCCTCCCGGGGCAGCCCAAGACGACCAAAGGATACCGTGGCTGGCCATCAGAGGCATCGTGGCAGCTAAGGCTGCCTGGGGAGGGGGCGACTGCATGCGCGCCCGCCTTCTCCCCCGAAAGCCCTGGAGCGTCCGCCACGACCGGCGGCCAGGGCTTTCTGAAGGCGGCCGCTGCGTCGTGGCCTTATTTATACTTTTTTTCTGTACATACGCAGAACGTTTAACGTTCTGCACATGTGCAGGAAAAAAATAAGGCCACGACGCAGCGGCTGCCTTCAGAAAGCCCTGGCCGCCGGTCATGGTGGACGCTCCAGGGCTTTTTCCGGTTCCGAGGCCGGGCAGGCGCTCCAGGGGAATGCCACCCGAGCCGCGGAGCCGCTGCGTCACTGGGTGGGCACGCGCGCGCATGCGCGCTCCCCCAGAGTGCCACCCAAGCCGCGGAGCCGCCCGGAGCCACTACTCCAGTCGCTCCGCCCTCCGTACGCCTCTGCCGGCCATTTAGGCCGACCCGGTATCCTTACACAGGAGTGGGCTGTAAGGCTGCAGTTCTGTACACATGTTCCTGGTTGCTCGTCCCATTTTCCTCAGTGGGACTTATTTCTATGAATATTGCCTAAGATAATGCTTAGGATTGTGCTGTAAGGCATACTCAGCTGGACACTTGCATACCTGGATTGGGTCCTTGGTGTATTAAAAACTCTTAAAAGAGTTCATATTGAGCTAGTGCTTGTTCCAGAGTTTACTGGTATGTCCTCTTCATTTTTTTTATTTCTGAAAAAAAAATTTTTTTTTAGGGTCAAGAAACAATTTTAGAGAAAGAAGGTTGTGAACCATCTACTGTAAATGAGAATACATAGATATACTTGAACGGGAAAGCTTTACAGTATTTTATTTTAACATACAAAATTAGTTTGGTTTGAATTAGTGAAAAAATACATAATATATAACTTTGAATTTATTTTCTCTTAGTTTGAGCTAGCTTGAATTCTGCTAACTACTGCTGTCCAACCTTAAAGCAGAAGAAACTATATTGCATTTTTTCTCTTTGGAAGATCTTTTAAAAATTTACCTTGTGAGCTTTTGTACAGGCTTGATTTAACCAAAGGTTGTTTGATAATATGTATAAAATCCAATTTTTTAAAAGACCCCTCTATTGTTTTCAAAATACGCTTTGCTATCTTCTCACCTGTGCATATTCCTTGTTATACTGCAGTAAGAAATATATTGTGTTTGATTCTGATGGATAATAAAATATATACAAATACATAGATAGAAGCAGTTCGGTCAACATTACAGTAAGCCTAATTTGTTTATGCACTGAATAAATTAGTATAGTCTATATAACAATATCTGTAGGAAACATGCCTTTGGAGAGAACACGTCTATCATGCATGGCAAGGATAAGAAGATTAGAAGAAGAGATGAAAACAAACAGGAAGAGAGGTACTTGGAAAGAAGCACAGGGGAAGAACTAGTATCAAAGAAAGCTAATAGATTTTTGAGCATCTCACAATTTTATACTTTGTTTTTATTTCATTGTAATAACTACTAATCTGGAGAGAGAGAGAGAGAGAGAGAGAGAGAGAGAGAGAGAGAGAGAGAGAGAGAGAGAGGTGGGGTGGGAGGGGAGAGTGAGTAAGAGATAAAATCACTGGGCAACAAGCAGCTTTCACCTGTATTATTTTTTCAAGCTGTGAGCTTTCTTTAATTACAAGGTTAAAACACACGCACACACACACATATGCACACATACGCGCACATTTAAGATTGGTAACATATGTTGCTGTCAGCATGTATTTAGCACCTGCAGAAGTGAACATGGAAAATGTGACAGCGCATAGGTAGAGCCCCCCACTATTCCAACTGTGAGCACTGTCAACAAATTTTACTTTGTTAATTTTTTCTTATTAAAAAAGAAAGGGGGGGGGTAAACCCTGGAATCCAAGAAAAGAATTGAGTAGTGCAGGTGTTCAAGCATCACAGCAAGATAATCTAGCGGAATAGAAGGTTTAAAAAATCCCTTGGAATGGAAGTTCTATGACTTGTGCTTTTAAAATAATTTGATGGCACAATCTACTAAAATTATGTGTGGGATGCAAAAGAGAAACATTTGTGCAAGAGAATGGGAATTTCTCGTTGTCTTTTATTTTATTTGTTTATGTTTAGATTTTCTTATACCACCTTTCTGTCATTACCAACACCCAAATACTTAAGAGGCAGATATTTTTTTATGTTATTGGGAGGTAAAAACTAATTGTGGACTTCATAGTGGTAATAACTGGAAAAAATTTGGAGGCATATAGTATGCAGAAAAGAAAGATGGCCTGTACAATGGATTGCTGTTGGACATCATTGTTGTTATTTAATAGGAACCATATGACATTGTTCTGTTTGCTGTTGGAGTTGTTGCCAAGCACAATGTAGCATGTCATTCATTGACCTTTTAAAGTTTTAAATTACCTGGGCATTATCTGAGAGAATGTTCTCACTCCTGCATCCTTCCAAGTGATTTAAGATTATCCAAGTCTACTCTATTGAGAGTGCTATCAGTGTTGTGGTTAGCAACCTTCTTGGAGGTAGAACTGGCACTTTGGAATTCTCTGCCCCTACTTGTCTTTTGGAAGAGTAGTGAAGATCGCTCATTTTAGTAAGGCCATTCCCTCCTAACTTGGAATACTCAAAAGCTGCAGCAGATTTCTACATTTATAGGTTTATGCTCTCCTGTTTATTATTCTTGGTAGTTTATATATCACCACTGTACAAATGAAAAAGTGCTTCGAGTTGAGTTTGGAACTACTGTATTCTCAAGGTTTTGATTTCATTTTTGGTTTTCCTTTTTGTTTGTTTTTCATACATGTTCATCTGTTTTCATTTTAAACTGTTGTTTGTCAGTTATATGTGTCGATATTATGCATCATGGTATAACATCATCCTGTTTTGTCTCATTGACAGCCCAATCCTATTGGGCTGCCCCACTGGTGGAATCTGTGTTCCACCAGAGCTGACTGTTGCAAAGCAGAGTAATGCGCTGCCAGAGGGAACACTGGAGATTTCCTGTGCACGTCGCCGGATCTCTGGTTACCCACCGAAGCAGGTAAGCCAGCAGGGGAGGCAGGAGAGGTGGGCACACATGGGGAAGTGTTGAGGCACACTGTAAAATAGAAATAATGGTGGTCAACCTTGGGTTTGCTGTGAGAATGAGCAAAAGAATGTTTGTAAAGCAATTTGCATGCTAAAAAGTGCTGTAAAGATGTTTTAATAGTAACCTTTAGTATCAACGTTTAGTATCAAGGGTACTACGTGAACACGACCATTTCAAATCTATGAAACACTTAGCTCCCATTTTAGTCTTTGTATTGTTTTTCAGTCTTCGTGTTAAAAGATATGCACAGTGGTGGTGACTGTGCTTGGGAAATGGAGTGTGCAGAAATGGAGTGTGTGGATTACTACGGCACCATGCAATACCTGCAGGGGCTATTTGAAAATGTTCCACTTTATGGATTAGCCTGCCACAGTCAGTGTGCAACTTGACCCAGTTGCTCCCATACAGATGGTGGGCTCTTCAGTTCTTATTATATAAGTCTACAATTGCTTGATCTGAGATACTGCTAAAACCACACCTGTAAGCAATTCTGTTTGCAATACATATGCAACAGGAGAAGACTAGGCAATGGACCTCTGGGCAGAAATAGTCATCACTGATGTATGAAGAAAGAAGATAAGTAAAGAAAGTCTAATTGAGGCACTGGATACACAGTGTTGCCTTCTGTAGCACTGCTTCCTTTAACACTGTTTCCCTATAGCACATAGTCCTAAGTGTAATTTTTACAGGTTTATAAAAGAAGTTTAAAATCCATAAAACTGTTCACAAGTTTGGTGCAGAAAAGTACAACTGTCTGCACTGTGCTTTCAGTCAAAAGGAGATGTGTATTCTGGCTAGTGCTGCATAAATGAGAGCAATGTATTCTGGCTAGCAAGGGGCCAATCAATCCCTTGCTACCAGGAAATGCTTCGGAAGACAAAACAGTAGGCAAGGAAATCTACCTTCTCCTTCTCCAACAAGATGCCTTCTCCAACAAGATGTCTGTAGTTCCCAAACATGAGTCACAATCTTCCTGGGAGTAGCTCTTCCCATCATCTTTCAGCACTGCCGTGTAGGAGTAGGTGGCAGCAGCAGTGGTCAATTAACAGCCCAATCCTCAGGGCTCTTAGCACCAGTGGAACTAGCATTCTGCCTAGCACTAACTGCCTTACAGCAATTGCGAAACACTTCTGGCAGCACGTGGACTCGTGTGCTGCCGGAGAATTGGTGTGAAGGAAGCAGCCACCCGGACCTGCCGGTGCAGGTAAGGCAGCGGGACGGCGTGTGGGGGAGGATGGAACAAAGGCGAGGGAAGGTGGGATGGGGGGGGGAGAAGGGCAGATCAGATTCATGGGTTCCGCAGCAGCGGCCAAATCCTAGACCCTTTTCCAGACCATCCCGTGGCACGGGTCCACACTTCTGAGGCTTACCCCTGGGTTAGGGGAGGAATGTTCCCTTACCTGGAGGAAACCTCTGCAACTCCCCCCCCCCCCGCAGGATACAGTGGTAGCTTTGGTGATGGATAGGATTGGGTTCCAACTTTCCTTTTCCACCTGGTCTTCCCTTCTCAGTTGCTTTGGATTTTGTGGTTATATTCTGAGTTTTGTTTCAATGTTTTTCTTGCATTGTTGTTTTTATTGCAAGTCCTATGCTTGATAGTTTGAACTTATTTTCCCATATAGTGTTAATAGGACCGAACTATAAGACTGTCAACAAAAAAGATAAAATATGCATATCAACAACGGCAGAATTAAGCACCTTATATCAAAGGAGCCACTGCGAGCTGTTTAAAATGAAAGGTCCAAGTGAAGAACAAGGATTAAATTCCATTTCCATCCATTTAAATGGCTATGGATTATGGAGATCTTAATATCTCAATATTTATGGTTAATGTTTTTGAAGCATCAGTCAGCCTGAAAGAGGCCTGGGAAACAGCATACGTTACACCTCTCTGAGATAGCGAGGTTAGCAAGCACTTCACTAGTGTCCCAGAGGAGCTATCATTGCAACAAGGATCTGTTTGCAGTAATTACAGGCAGTGTTGACAGAGTTTTCTGAACCATCTGCTCAAGGGGGCGAGTGTTACTCTATCAAATCCTAATATTTTAAGAATGCTGATCTCCAGGCCCAAGAGGACTAGTGACAGGAGTACTTGCCAGGGCCTTTGCTAGCATCCACTATCTCATTGCTGTCTACTCTAATGCCCCGTAGACAAAATGCTAAATATGTGTGCTACAAGATAAAATTGATTAAAGCAACTACCAAGGAGTGAGGGTCTGTAATGTTGCTACTGTCTGTCACCAGCTGAAATCTTTTTCCGGACCTTAGGAAAAATACCAGAATGATGCAAAATTACATGGTTTTATTTTATTTTATTTTATTTATTTTTCCGCACATTTTTTAGCAGAAAGCGGTGTTATGTGTTTTTATTTCGTTATCACTGTTTTCTCCTGCCCCATTCTGTCCCCCTTCTCTTCCCCCCTTACCTCATGTGTGATGGAGTCCTGGGTTGTTAAGTCACAGCTTTGTGTGCCATCCAAACCAGGGAACTATCCAAACCAGGCATCAAATCTTGATTTCATAGTCTGGCTTAGAAACCAGTTAACCTAGATTTACGCACCTGCAGATTAAGTTCAGAGGGATAGGATGAATATGTTCCTTCCTCTGACATCCTTAAAGAAATACTGACACCTGCTTACAAACACCAGTACTTCAGCTGGGTCCTAATAATGATGCAAGAAGATGAGTTGTTTAATTGAGAGCCATGATAGTGTAGTGGTTCTAGTAGTGGACTTAGACCTGGAAGATCCGGGTTCAAATCCAAGCTCAGCCCACAAAGCAACTTGGGTGACCTTGGACCAGTCACCATCTCTCAGCCTAACCTACCTCATAGGATTGTTGTGGGACAAAAGGAGGGAACGAACCATACACACCACCCTGAGGTCCTTGGAGGACTGTATAAAAATGTGAAAAATCAAAATCAAATATTGCATAACCATGACATTGCATTCACCTGATCCTATGGGTCTGGTTTAGATACCGTATTGGCCTGAGTATAAGACACACTTTTTCCCCTAAGGCAAGTCTTTAAAGTAGGGGTGCGACCTATAATCAAAGCCTAGTGTTTTCTGCCTAAGAACCAAGCCTCTCTGAGTCTCTTTCAAAGGGCTTTTTTAAAATTGCTTAATCACTTGCTAAATGGCGGATGATCTCTCTAGCAGCCTCTAGCCTCAATATGGAAGCATTTGAAAAAATTAACCCTTAAGCTCCAGCCCCAGGACTCTGGAAACTAAGATATTTATTGATCCTGCAGTTTGAAAGTTGAGAGCAAGAGCTCCTGAATAGGCTTACCATATCCAAAGGGGGACAGAGTGCCTACCTTTAGGCTGCAATCCTATGCACATTTAATGCAATGGGACTTACTTCTGAGTAGACATGCATAGGATTGTGCTGTTAACCATTGAAATTTGGGCAGGTGCAGCTCATCATCATGGAAGGGTGCAACAAGCTGCACCTGCCCAAATTCCAAAGGTTAAAGGTAGGCACTCTGTCCCCCTTTGGATCTGGGAAGGCTACTTATACTAGGGTGCCAGATTCAATAAGGGACAGGGTGCCTATGCCTTTAACTGTACTAAAGCTGTACTGTTTTACTGTTCTACTAATGTGTATATTTTATTTAAGTTAAAAAAGTTAAAAATGTATTTTTTTAATTTTTTAAAAAATGTATTTTTTAAAAATAGCACCAAACTTTAAGGGTACGTCTTATAATCAGGTGCGTCTTATACTCGGGACAATAGGTGATCCAGCAAACCATGATTTGTGAGTTTAAAGAGTGCCAAGGTTACATGCTTCCTCCTCCCATTCCCCTTTCCTCCTCAGCTCTGGCACAGAGCTATGAAAGAGGAATCCTGAAATGTTAAACCACAAGTTCCATGAACTGCAGTTTAAAGCATTACAAAACCCCTTCTAACTATAACAATGATTTTGTCCAAATGTGTTTGCAGGTGACCAATGTTCTAAATTAAAACACTGATCATCCACACATCACAAGTTCCAGGGCCTCTCTCATTGCTGCTGGTCCGCATGGATCAGCAGGTACCACAGAAAGAGGGCCAAATCACTGTTCCAAAACTGTGCTTGTAGCCCTATAACGGGATTTGTGACGTTGCGCTTCCTGCTTTCCTGCTGCAATGGATTAAGAAGGTGATGTGTAGAAGTGTACTGGATAGGATGTGGAATCTCCTTTGGCGGTTTCCAGAAAAAAAATGCAACTGCTGTCTGGACTACCTCTCTTGGCAGTAGGATGAATAGATGATCTGTTTGTTTTCACCACTGTGATTCTACAGGAACCCCAGTTCTGTACAGTACAATACAATGAAAGCATTCTTTACATTTTTATATTTTTTAAAAACGAAGGTGATGGTTAAAGACTGTTCCTGGCTTTAACGCAGCATCCCATCTCTCCCAGTTGCTTCACGGAGTTACATCCCTTGACGCTCACTGTTTCCACTCTCTGCTGCCTTGCTGAGTGCACTCACTGTATTTCTTCTCTAGTTATGGTGGCTTCATTGAGTTCCTTTAGTGTGTCTTTTCTCTTGCGGATGCATCTGTTAACCTCCTCTGCTGCTCATTTGTTCTTTTGCTCCATAACATATAGAGGATGTGATTCCAACTGCTAAATGATATATGGAGAATATTTAAATACTCTCACCTCATTTGTCATGATAACTCCCACTATCCTTACCTCACCCCCATGATGACATGTAGTGGATGGTGCTAAGAAAGGAAGGGTAGAAGCGAGGAGAAAAGAGGTAACAGAAAAAGGGGGAACGAAAAGCAAAAACAGCCAGGGGCCTACATTTGGATAGACTTTGTGATGGGTGATTCATTCCAGCTATTTAGTGGGGATGGAGCTGTAGCTCAGTGATAGAGCGCCTGCTTGGCATGCAGAAACGCCAATATCATTCTGCCTTTGTACAAATCGATGGTAAGGCCACATCTGGAGTATTGTGTCCAGTTCTGGTCACCACACCTCAAAAAGGATATAGTTGAATTGGAAAAGGTGCAGAAAAGAGCGACCAGAATGATTCGTGGGCTGGAGCACCTCCCTTATGAGGATAGGCTACAGCGTTTGGGGCTTTTCAGTCTAGAAAAAAGGCGCCTGAGGGGGGACATGATTGAGACGTATAAAATTATGCATGGGATGGAGGGATAGAGGGAAATTCTTCTCCCTCTCACACAACACCAGAACCAGGGGACATGCACTAAAATTGAGTGCAGGGAGAGTTAGAACGGACAAAAGAAAACATTTCTTTACCCAGCGTGTAATTCATCTGTGGAACTCCTTGCCACAGGATGTGGTGATGGCACCTGGCCTGGATGCCTTTAAAAGGGGTTTGGACAGATTCATGGAGGAAAAGACCATCACAGGTTACAAGCCATAAGCAACCTCCTGGCTTTAGAAGTAGGTTTTCTCTGTGCCAGCTGCAAGGGAGTGACAGCAGGAAACAGGTTATCTTGTTGGCTGTGTGCTCCCTGAGGCATCTGGTGGGGCCACTGTGAGATACAGGAAGCTGGACTAGATGGGCCTTTGGCCTGATCCAGCAGGGCTCGTCTTATGTTCTTATGTAGAAAGTCCTAGCTTCAATTCCTGGTAACGTTAGGTGGGACTGGGAAAGATCCCGCATCTGAAACTCTGGAGAGCCACTGCTCATCAGTGGCTGAGTAGATGGCCAATAAGGGACTCACTTAGTATAAGCTGCTTCATATGTTCATATTGGCCAACAGTATTGGCCAAAATCTAAAGGCCCTTCTGAACATATCCAAGCATTTCCATGTACTAGATATGATTTCTTGTCTGGCTGCAACTCCTTGTACTATATTGCAACCACTCCCAAAAGTCCTTTATTTGGCAATGGCATGTGTGAACACAACTCCCTCTGTGACTCTTTGGATTCCAAGTCTAGTTGGTTTTTGCTCTGTTGTTCCCACTGAATGGGAAACACAAAAGGATACATTGATTGCACTAGCTTCTGATTAGTACAAGGATTTTGTGGATTCTGAATTACATAGAACCTCAAAGAGACAAGGTTTGAATCCAAAGGAGAACAGAAGGTAGGCTGGGATCTAAAAGGTAGATTGCTGAATGATTTGCATCCACCATGTTGAATCTAATTTCAGTAGTGGACCTTAGAGTTCTAGTAAAAACAGAAGGAGATTGAAAAAGCCTGGGAGCCCAATCCTAATATTTACACCCTTCACCGATGCAGTGGCGCCAAAATGGCAGCCATTGCATCCTGTGCGGGGGGGGGGGTAGGACTGGGAGGCTTCCACAGGGAAAGGAGATGTTTAATCCCCTTACCTCTGCGTAAGCCTCATGGTCTGCAATGGGTCTCCCTGGACCTACGCTAGCAATTTCGCAAGGAATGAAAAGGGGTGGGGAGGCTGCAGAGAAGGGGGTTAGGATCTGGCACAGGCCTTCCACAATGGATCTTCTGCAGCCTCCCCACCCCCCCCCCATTACCCCCTCCCCGTCCCATTCTGCCCTTCCCCCACCTTCCTGCTGACTTACCTTTCCCGGTAATCTGAATGTCCTTCGGCGCAGCTGGGAAGGCAGAGGTGCTGATCAGCGCACATTGAGGCATTTGCGACTGGCGCTAACTGCTTTATGGCAGTCAGCGCCAGCGTGGGTAGTGCGCTTAGGACTGGGCCACAAGTTTCTCCCACAACTGGTTTAGCCATTAACCTTTCTTTAAACTTTGATCAGTGTGTCTAGAGTGAAAATAAATACATTTTTGATTAGTCTACAGTCTGTCAGAAACAACATAATTTATTTCACTGAATACTCAACTGCATTTCCAACCAACTTCCGGCAAGCATGAATGCGCACGTGCACCCGCACACACACAGACACTCCACTTCCGGCAAGCATGAATGCGCATGTGCACCCGCACACACACAGACACTTCACTCTAGAATTAGAAAAATTTCTGTTCTGCCTGATGTGAAGTATGAGATAAATAACTCTAAAGCTTGTGTGCTCCTGCATCAGTAGAAGCTGCCCTTATTCCTCGCATATTTTGTATTGGTCAAATGGGCTACAGTTTGTCACAGGAGAGCCACAACTGTAGCAAAACTGTGAAAATACTTTAATAATTTAAATATTCTGTGAGGCAGGGAAAGTGATACTCTTGGGAAAGGAGAATGCCAGGAACAAAATCTCCATCCCAGGGGGACCACTTGATTATAACCTTACCCTTGATAAGTTTTCACCACCACATTCGGATTTAATGAAAATCTCTACTGAATACCTGCACTCTAAAGATATTAGAAATGCATATACATATAAGATAAATGTCCATTGCATTTGTGCCTTCGACTCTTTTTAAATTCAGTAGGAGGTTCACACTCAAGACCCGCATCATTAGGCATAATTTGGCCTTCTGAACGTTATTATACTTTGGCAGATATATTATATCTTACCAAGGCTGTTCATACTTAGGAAGAGAATCCCTTACCCAGCTCACATCTAACCAATAGGGACTCCCTTAATGCATAATCAAACAGGCTGCTGCATAGAGATAGCTTATTGGACTTCAATGTCAAACACTTATAGTTTGCAAATACTTTATACCCAAATGTAAGTCAATGGCAGCAGTATTGGGGAAGACAAAGCATCCAAACACATTATTAACCTAATAAGGACATCAGAGTCACCAGTGGAACAGTAGAAGGATTCTTCATAGGATTTAGAAGCAAACAATGCGGGGGAGGGGGGGCATTTCCCAAGGTTTGGAAGCCAGACTTAGCTTTTTCCTTCCTTTTAATTTTAGGCCAACATGGTCTGCAGGGTGCTACTTTACTTTTTGGTTGGAAGCAGGAAAAAAAGTATTAAAACCTTGGAAATCTATGCCTGTTTGCTGTTTTGTTTTATATCATCTGCTATAATTGGGCTTTTCCCCTTCATTGTTTTAACAAGATGCCGAGCCTGGTATTACACATTTTGTTTTGGCACCAAATGCTCACAGTACAGTAATGTAAGTTCCCTTCCATCCTAAACCTTCCTCAGCAGGGAATTTGCCTAGTTATTATAGAAGTGGACAAGCAGATGGAGGAAAGTGGAGGCAAGTGGTCATTGGGTGAATAGGCCTGGGCCTGGAAAGATCCTCAGTACATAGTAGTTGTTGTTTTGGGAACTTTTCTCCTCCCTCTTTATGGTGTAAAATGATTTTTCACAATGATTTTGACATGTTACAGGATATAGACCAGGGGTGGCCAACCTTCCACCATGAGGGCCTCTGTGTTCTTAAGAGTCATGAAGAAGACAGAATCTTGGCAGCTGCAAGTGCTGATGGTGCTGCTAAAGCAGCTGCACCTGCTGAAATGCCCTCACCCATGCAACCATTAAAGGGCCAGGAACATTCGTGTAGAAAGGTTGGCCACCCCTGATATAGACTGATGCTACATTTTTTGCTGTGGGTTGATCCCTGGTCACCACATGTAATACAAAAATGCCTTGTGGTAATTTAATAATTAAAAAAAATATTTGAGTAAATTTGAAGTTATACTGTAAAGGAGTTGAGCCCAATTTGTAGTGGCATGATATGGTTGCTGCTTCCTCTTGGTAATGTAAGGCTATAGAAACCATGTGGAAAGTGCAGACTTGTACTGAAGCAACTATAAACCATGTGAACTGGTACTCATTTTAAGTGACTTCACGTTTGTGAAGCCACCACGTTTTTGGTAGTGGTATGCAAACATGGCAGCTTCTGGTTGTCAGATAACCCATAATAAGTAGCAGAGAGCCATTGTTTGAAGAAAAAAGTAGCCGCCTCTCCATCTCATTGTTCATGTGAGTTACAGCCCAATCCTATTCTTTCCCGCTCCTTAGCATGCAGCCGCACCAAAACAGGTTGCATTGCATAGTATGGGAGGGGGGCGATTGGGAGGCTTGGGAGAGATACCCTTTCATAAACCCCTCAATCGCCAGTGGATCTTCTTGGACCTGCACCAGCTGTTTAGCTGGCGCAAGTCCAAGGAGAAAAAGGGGGGTCTGTTGGCAGGCTCCAGAGTGGATGGCACCTGGCTCAAGTTGCCCATGCTGGGTGCCACCCCCTTCCGCTGCCGACACACCCCTGGCCCTCCCCCGTTCCACCCTGATCTTCCCCCACCCCCACCAACTTATCAACGGCAGCAGGGCTTGTCGCTGCCACCATGCACAGGATCCTCCATGCCATCTGTGGCAGGCATTTATGGCATTTGTGATGCCATAAAGTGCGCCCAGCATTAGTTCCAGCGACAGAGTGTGCAGTTAGGATTGGGCCGTATGTCCTGGAATTGATAGGTGGGCCTGATTCATATTTTACCTCAGTGGCAAAAGAAATGTTTCTCCTGGCTTAGTCCGAGTAACTTGTGTAAGTTGGAACCACGTGGGTGGAACCAACAACATGGCTCCTTCCCTCATGAGGCAGTGCTTATGTAGACCTCAGTGGTGTAGCTAGACCGGGGCAGTGGCAAGTAGTTCTGCAAGTCTCCTTTACACCGGAGTCAGTGGCCCTTCCTCCTTGCCATCAGAGCCATTCCGGCGGTGACAGGGGAGTGTCCCATGTGTTGCCGTCGCTGCTGGAATGGCTCCGACAGCGGAGGGGAGGGGCCGTGTAACGGAGTCTTGCAGAACTACTTGCTGTCACCCCAGTCTAGCTACGCCACTGGTAGACCTCCAGCTGAAATGTGCAGTTTTGCCATGGCAATTAATGTATGAAGTGGCCTACGATGAATTCAGTTATCTTACTTCCTTTAAGATGAGAAAAAAGTTTGTCTCAGGCTTCCACAGGTGTTTCCTAAATACTGAAAGAAAAAGAAAGTTTCCACAAATGGCTTCTTCTTAATGGCCCAGTGATACTCTAGGGGCCTGGAAAACAGAGAAGACGGTGGATGTGCTTTTAGACAGTTACTCCCTACTTTTGGTTAAGTCCAGTGAAAGGCAAAATCTGCTTTGGTTTTGATGGAAAGACAAACCTCATGTTAAGTCACCATAATATACTTCCAGGTCACTGATCTGTCTAGCCCAGTACTGCCTGCTCTCTGACTGGCATTGACTCTCCAAAAATGGAGACAGAAGCCTTTTCCAGCTCTGCTAGCAGAGGTGGTTGCTGGGGGCAAAACCTGGGGCCTTGTTTTACCTGCAAAGTATGGCTTCTACCATTGAGTGATGAGGCCTCCCTATTTCGGTCAGGAATTTGCTGGTGATAGGTAAAATTAGAATTTCCACAGACTAACGACATCGTTCTTGTATATTGTCAGAATGGCTAGAAATCTGCTTTGCACAAAGTGTCGTTCAGTAATGGAATTTGCAGGAAGATGTGTTCACCATTGTGGATGGCGTAAGACAAACCAGGTGTATTAGGCACAACCATGATGGATAGACAGACATGGCATCAGATGTGACCAGACTGACCACTGACTCTCTTTACTGGTGGTAGTGGTAGCACCCAATGCACCATCAGGTGGTGGGTATAGGACACTATGGGGGAGATCCAAGATGGCGCCGCCAGAAAAAAGGGTGAGTATTTTCACTTTAAAAGCAGAGGCGGCGGAGGCTTCCACCAGGCCCGGAAAGCCCAGGACAGATCCGGGACCCAAGCCCGAAACCTGGGACGGTCCCGGGGTTTCTGGGACAGATGGATAGTCTATTTATGAGGCTTAAAAAAAGGTGATTTAGAAAGAAATAATATGATGATCTAGAAAGAAATAATATTCTTATTATTATAATACAAGTAAAATAGTAGTATTTGCAAAAATCTCAATCCATTTCTGGTAATGAGGCAGCCCTAATGAATAGCCTGAAGGCTTGAGGGGCTGCTTAGTTATGTGACCAAGCTTTGCCCCCACTACCTGTCATTGACAGACTCGGGGAAAAAAAAACCACCAGAAAAAAGATGGTGTATATTTACACTAGCTTGCAAACTGCAGGAGCTCAGCTTTT
This sequence comes from Plestiodon gilberti rubricaudatus, assembly GCA_026170595.1. Taxonomy (NCBI): domain Eukaryota; kingdom Metazoa; phylum Chordata; class Lepidosauria; order Squamata; family Scincidae; genus Plestiodon; species Plestiodon gilberti. The sequence goes on along the minus strand of JANXHW010000003.1, from coordinate 8,996,444 downwards.
TGCAGGGCAATTAGCAGCTATCTGATTTTTGAATAGCCTCAGGGCATGAAGCAATTACTTGTCACCCATGTTTTCATTGGAGGCTCTGTGGTGGGACCCACCAGAAATCAGGTCACATCCCACCTGCCGCCATTATCCCGCCAGGGTCCTGACTCACAGTTTGAAAAACACTGATGTAGCAGATTACAATTTGTTTTTAGAACTGGTGTTTTGAAACACCTGTGTGTTGTATTATTTTCTGGACTTAAATTACAATTAGATTACAGTAGTTTGCAGTGAGCAATATAAATACAACCATTTGTGGGCATTTTTTTTTCTTTTTAAAGGATTTTTAGATTTTACGTGAAGGAAGGAAAGAAGATGACATTGCTTTGAATGAGTTGTGCTGATGATTTTTGTATAGCAGATCATTTATGGAGCCAACATGTTGACACACTATAAACTGTTTTTTAAAAAAGGCTAATAAGGTTAATTGTCATATGAACCCTCCCTCTGTAGTATGCAATCTGCAAGCTTTGATTGTTTCTCTGGGGGAAACTCTGCCCAGATGGCATTTTCCTCAAGGCCCTGACCCACGCGAGGCCTGCGGAGATGGAGAACAAGGTGCTCCTCTACAGACTAATTAATTTACTATTATAGCACCTGTTCCTGAATAGATAGGGCTGGAAAGGAAAACAGTCCCTTGGCACAGTGGTAGGGCTCACTGGTAAATGGATTTGAGCTGATTATATTAAGCTAACGCTTTGATCATCTAAAGGCGTTAAAATGGCAATATGTTTTTGCTGGCTGTTGGCTTCCATGTGAGTACAGTTTGTATAATTACAAGTGATCAGTAAGGGGGAAGAAGAAGACTCTCGGAAACAGCATTTGAAAGAGTATATACGAGATTGTACGTGCTCACTTCCTCTTCAGATTCAAGCATAGCAGTATATTTGCAGCATTCTTGTGGATATGGCAGTTCCTGGTTTCGGTTTATCAAAGACACAGTCAATCCACTGGGAATGTTTCCTGCCTAATTCTCCATTTCAACGAATAGGTTGTACAGAAACACTGATGTACTTTTGTGAATCTTCCATTTATTCTGTTTCCACTTAGTAGGAGCTTTTGTAGGAGAAATTGGCTCATAGATACATTTGAGCTTACACAGAATTTTGTTGTCAGTTCCATGATGTGTTATTGCACTAGTGTTGGCTCCATGTTTAGTTATATAAGTACTGTGGCAGGAAAACTGCAGTAGGGTTGGTTACCTGTTGGTGCCTCTGCTCCAGCAAGCACACTGTTTGCTCATTCAGCTAGTCTCCAGGAAAGCAGAGAGTGGGGCTAAGGATTGAGGAAGTGAGCCTGGAAGATGGCCTGCTGCTAAATGGCTGGCCACTGCATCCTATGCAGGATGATATCCCTGCTCCCTCCCTGGCCTGGCTGGCCAATCACCCCCTCCCCCGCCACCCAGGCCCACTGTCCCGCTGACCGGCACAGGACTTACCTGTGTCTGGCAGCTGGGTTGGTGTTCAGTGGCAGACTGAGCAGCACCGGCCTCAGTGCTGGTGCCACTTACTCTCTGGGTGCCGCAAAAGTGCCTTACGGCACTTTTATTTATTAATTTTATTTATTTTTCACATTTTTTTATACCACCCTTCCTCCAAGGAGCTCAGAGTGGTGTACATATTTCCTCCCCTCCTTTTTTCCTCACAACAACCCTGTGAGGTAGGTGGGGCTGAGAGATAGTGACTGGCCCAAGGTCACCCAGGAAGCTTCGTGGCTGAGCAGGGATTTGAACCTGGATCTTCCAGGTCTAAGTCCGACTCCCAAACCACTACACCATCTTGTGACACCCTAGGCCAGTGGAGCACTCACTCCACCGGCCTTAGTTTGCGCAGGATTGCACTGTCAGTACAGTACTGTCTTCACACATTTATGGTCTCCACACAGCACCTTGACCTTGCTGGGTGCTTGGAATCATCGTGTTTCATACAAAGCTGCCTAGGACTAAATCAGACCATTTGTCCTTCTAGCCCAGTACAGTCTTCTCTAACTGGCAGCAGCTCTCAAAGGTCTCCGACCACAGGGGTCTTTGCTAGCCCTGAGAGCCTCTCACTGGAGATGCTGGCAATTGAACCTGGGATACTCTACATGCAAAGCATGTGCTCTACAAGTGAGCCATGCCCCTTCCATACCTTTTTTTAAGTACATGCATTCATGTTTTGAAGTGCTTTGTTGCTTGTGCCATAAATTGTCAGTCTCTGAATAATCTCACCAAATACTACTTATTCCATTACCTACAATATCTGTTTCAGTATTTGTACACGATTTATAGCCCAATCCTATGGGGGTCTTACACTGCCAGAACTAGTGTTCCAGCAGTGCAGGGTCTTTTACAGCTTCTGTAAACCATTTCGTGCAGCCAGGCCACTGCCGCAAGCGACGAGTGGCTGTGGTCATGTTCCATTGGCCTCCCCAAGAACCTTGGTGCTGGAACATCAGCGCAGGGGATCAGTGGCAATTCCCCGACCGCCCCTCCCCTGCGCCGGAAGTGACATAACGGCTGCTGCCGTTCTTGAGCATACCAAGGTGCAGGGTGGGAGGGCCAAACTCGACGCTGACGCTCCACGCTCGCCCCAATGAACGGGATGATTTGCGCTGCCGCTGGCCACTGTGACACCCGCCCGCATGCCTCCTGGGGCCCAATCCCGTTGCCTGGGGGGGCCGAATGCCCCAATGCCCCATCCCTGACGACGCCTCTACAGGGGATGGAAGGGAGGCGGGGTGGGTAGGGAGGGTGTAGAACGGGGTGGAGACCGGGGCAGGGAGGAGGGCGGATCCAGGCTGGGAAGGGGGCAGTAACGGTGCCGTCGATATCCTATCCCCCTTTCCAGCCTTGATATGCCTTCCCATGTCCATTCAGACTTGCACCAGCTAAATTGCTGGCGTGGGTGTGAGTAGACCCATTCAGGCAGGAGAGGCTTACCCCCAGTCAAAGAAACAAATATTCCCTTCCCCGGAGGAGACCTCCAGAACAGCCCACCTACAGGCGCGGCTCATAAGCGGGGAGGTTGATAGGATTGGGCTGTTCAGCTTTGGTCCTATATACCCTTATCTGGCAGTGGGTCCCATTGACCTCAATAGGATTATTCTGACTAGACATGCACAGGATTGGGCTGTCAGTGTTTTGAGGTGTCGAATTAATTTGTAGGTACAGGAATTTAGGACAAACTCTTCAAAATAGAATATGAACACGCATAATACTAAAATAATGCATTTATTAAGACTAACTGGAAGAGGAGTATCTAGAAGAGGTTAATCAGAACTCTTCATCAGGCTGGATGTTAAGCAAACTCAAAAGAAAACTAGAAGAAAAAATAGGGGAGAAATTCTTGGAGCATGGAGGGTTTCAGTAGCAGAGCAGTAACGGAAGAACCCTTCTCCTATGGTAAAACGAATTATCCCAAACACCCAGGCTAGATTGCTATCAGTAAAAGAGACATGGAGGCAGAGGCTGGTAAACGTTATAAAAAGAAAGTTTACTCACGGTTTAGTTCATTTGTACAGCTTCTGGTTATGACCGGAGGTTAGCCTTAACTTAGGACAGAGCCCCCCTATAGCTGGAGCTCCCTGCATGTGGTATGCAGGTAAGATGGCCGCTGGACAGGGAGCCCAGCCATACCACGTCTTACCCAGTTGGTAGTCAGATGAAGAAGAGAACGAGGCTAGGAAGAGGAAGGAGGAAATGGGGTCAAGGGGCCACGTCCCTTCCAGGGTGTTGGGGTTATATCATAAACCTTAGGGGGTTCAAGTAAGCAGAGTATGCAACGGAAGAAGACCTTATTCTTATATAACCAGTAGAGTTATCCCAGCACCCAGACTAGCCAGCTATCAGTAGCAATAAAATGAGACACGGAGGCAGAGGCTTGTCTAGTAAAAAGAAGAAAAATAGTTTACTTACAGTTCAGTATCATATTCTACATTCATCTAGTTATGACTAGAGGTACACTATACATAAATGGACGGTATGCCCCTAGAGAGCTGGCACACCCATGCTGGGAAAATGGCTTCCAGGCTTGGAGCCCAGAAAACACAACCTTCCCCTTGCAGAGTCAGATGCGAAGAGAGCGAGCACATGTGAGAAGGAGAGGAAGTTGGGACAAAGGTCAGGGTCACGCCCCTTCCAGGGCAAAGAGGAAGGGCCAGGTGAAGGTCCTTTCAGGTGACCGGAAACACACACTGCCCTCCAGGGTCCTTGCAGACAAACGCTGCTAAAATCCCAACACAGGGACCACAGAGAGGACCAGGTGAAAGGTCTTTCAGGTGACCAGATAACACACACTGCCCCCCCCCCAGTGTCCTGCAGACGAAAGCTGCTTATCTCCAACAGAAATTAAAGAATGTCGTTGGGAATGACGAAAATCTCAAATCTCCAGACTGTAGTAGTATTAAAATCGATGAGAGAGGTGTTATATATGTAGGCTTAATTAGATAATGTTGTGCTTCATGCAAAAGGATATTTGGTTGCACTAAGGGCGTAGGAATAGAGAGAAATGGTTGTTCTCCCTTTGAAAGTTTGTTGTTGTTCAGTCGTTAAGTCGTGTCCGACCCTTCGTGATCCCATGAACCACATCCCGCCAGGCCTTCCTGTCCTCCACTATCTTCCTGAGTTCACTCATTCGCATGTTCGTTGCATCGGTGATGCTGTCTAACCATCTCATCCTTTGCCTTCCCCTTCTCCTTTTGCCTTCAATTTTTCCCAGCATCAGAGTCTTCTCCAGAGAGTCCTCTCTTCGCATTAGGTGGCCAAAATATTTGAGTTTCAGCCTTAGTACCTGTCCTTCCAGGGAACAGTCAGGGTTGATTTCATTTAGGATTGACTGATTTGATCTCCTAGCAGTCCAAGGGACTCTCAGGAGTCTTCTCCAGCACCACAGTTCAAAAGCATCTATTCTTCGGCGCTCAGCCTTCCTTATGGTCCAACTCTCGCAACCATACATTGCTACTGGGAACACCATCGCCCTGACTATACGAACTTTTGTTGGCATGGTGATATCTCTGCTTTTTATTATGCTGTCTAAGTTTGCCATAGCTTTCCTTCCAAGGAGTAAGCGTCTTTTAATTTCATGGCTGCTGTCTCCTTCTGCAGTGATCTTGGAGCCCAGAAAAGTAAAATCTGTTACTGCTTCCATTTCTGCCCCTTCTATTTGCCAGGAATTGATGGGCCCAGATGCCATGATCTTAGTTTTATTAATGTTGAGTTTCAAGCCAACTTTTGCACTCTCCTCTTTCACTCTCCTCTTTCACTCTCCTCTTTCACTCTCCTCTTTGAAAGTTACTCCAGCAGTTACTCCAGAAGAAAAGTTGGACGCTAATGCACAAGGTATACATTCAAGGAAAGCTAGATTGCATAGTGTCGCCTTACAATCAGATTTTTCTTTCTCATAATACTAGACCTCATGGTCACCCATTGAAATTGCTGAGCAGTAGGTTCAGACCTCTCAGAAAGATGGTACTTTATGCTGTTATTCTTGTATGGACTATATGCAGTTTGCTGCAACAGGAGGATGTGGTGATGGCCCCTTTCTTAGATGGCTTTAACCAGGGGTTAGGCTAATACATGGAGAATAGGACTATCAGCAGCTATTAGCCATGATAGCTAACGATGGAACCTCTGTTTTTAAATTTGAGGTACTGGAGGAATGAGGTGGAGAACTTTTGCCTTCATGTTCTGCTTGTGGGCTTTACAGAGGCATCCAGCTAGCTGCTGTTAGAACCGGAATGCTGAACTAGACGAGCCCTTGGTTTGAACCACCTGGGTCATCTGAGGTGTAAGCTTTCATGGATTACAGCCCCACTGTCAGATATATCCCATTTTAATAGCGCCACCGACATGTATGCAATTAGAAGAAAATTGTTTTTCAAATACATCTCTGGGATTCCTTGTAAGATTGCTGGGGTGTTTACACCTGATGTCAAAGCCAAAACCTGGTCACAAGATGTGGAAGAAAAAATTTCCAGCCCAGATATTAGGAAATTACTGTATTCTGATGCTGTTGCACATTAGAAGTTCACAACAGAAAGCCAATACTGGCCTCATCCTATATTTTTACACGTCGGTGTGTTATTTTATCACTTTTAGTCCTTAGAGGCTGCTTTAGCTGTAAAAATGCAAATCTGCAGTGCTCAGCAAGAGACAGAGCCATGGCGTTCGGTGTCACTTGCCACAAGGAAACTACACAAATTCCTTATTGCAACAAATAATATACCCAGCCACTGACGTCGCTGCAGGGGGGGTGGAGCTCGTTCCGCCGAGGCTCCGACCCTCCGTTACACCGGAGCATGAAGCGGCCCTGCCCCCTCACCTTCGGAACCATTCAAGGCGCCTTTCACCACCTTGAATGGTTCCGAAGGCGAGGGGGCGGGGCCGCTTCGTGCTCCGGTGTAACGGAGGGTCAGAGCCTCGGCGGAACTTAGACCTCCGCCCCCTTGCAGCGACGCTAGCTTTGGGTCCATGGATCAGATCTATCTGTGGCCATTCTGATGATACTTTGGATCTGTCACAGGAAACATTCAGCAGTTTTGTCTCCTTGATTTGACCTTCCTTTCATTCAACATAGCTCTCTACAAGACTTTCACATGGAGCTAGGGAGGACCACTGGTGACCCATGGCTGCAGTTGCCCCCATGCCAAGGGTCAAGCTAGTGCTGTTACAGGGGTAGTGGATTGAGCAGCATCTGATAAGACAAACCTACTGTTGTTCGTTTTTAACATTCCACTGGGATACATTCCACTGGGAACGGCTCCTGTTGAAGAACTCTCACCTACATTGAAATGGGAATGTGTCCAAGAACATCTCCCTCCCCCCATATATCTGTGCTATCTTGGTTTAGACACCTGCACTTGATTTAATCGTGTCTTTAGGATATAATCAGTTAATATCTATCTGAGGGAATTAAAGATAACCTTCTCGGATGGGACCTAGGCAAAAAAAAAGCCAGTTTCAATTAAAGAGTGATCGAAGAGTAGCAGGCACTGGCAAATCACTGTGTAAACAATGCCTGGTTGTAAATGGATTTACAATGTGTTAATCTGCACTCACTTTCACTTCATTGCTGTTTGGATTTCCCCAAAGGATTAGATGTCATTTTATTGGCTCTACATGACAGTAATGTTATTTTCTTTTCCAAATGAATTATGTTAGGTGACCTTCCCCCACACTTTTTTTTCAGTTTATTTGTTTAAAAATACAAGAATCTTCCAGCTTTAAAATAATATTGATTGATTTATAGTATATTAGTTAAAATTGTTTTAATTAAAGTCATCTTAAATTATGCTGCTGTAGCAGGACAGAAAATAGTGTTAAAGCTATCTTTTATTAGACAGTTGTGTATTTGCAAGCGTTCTGAATATAAAGACTGCTTGATCCAATACAGGCACTGAGAATTAAATTGACTGAGATTTGAGTTTAACATGGCGATGTTTTACTGTGGGTCTCTTGGAGAACAAAGCTGTTTGGTTGGAGGGCCTGATGCACTTTGCAGGAAAAATGAGTACTGTATGTGCTCTGGAAATATACATTCTGCACACAGAACAAAGTATGCAAATCAAGCTGATTGACAGAGTGGTACTCTGTCACCAATGCATTAGTATCATGTGAGGGCATTTGCACCAGAAAATAGGGATGCACAAAATTTTTGTTTAATTATCAATTGTTTTAATATTGTTATTAGTTATTAGTTATTCATTTGCCTGTTTTTATTATCCCCATTTGTTTTCATTAGGGGAAGGGAAGGCTTACTTGGAGTCTGGCAGCAGTGGCTGGCTTTTTTCTTCTTTTAAAAAGAGTATTTAAAGTTTGAAAGGTGTGGCAGTGTCCTTTTGGTGGTTTCCATGTTTCCCCCTCAATGCCCTAAAAGCAGCATTGTTCTGAGACATGGGGGGGGGGGGGGAATGGCACCCACCACAAAACACAGCAACCTGCGCTGCCATTTTTCCAGAATGTCCTGGAACAATGCAGGGAGCTCTGCTGCTCTTTTAAAACTCTAAATAGTTTTTAAAAAGAAAAAGGAAGAAATAGCCCACCACTGCTGTCTCAGTAAAGACAAGTCTAACCCCCTTAATAAAAACAAATACATATCTGGATAAACTCTCTGATGTATATGCCATTTGGTTCATTTGAGAATGTATTTTCATCATTCTGTAATGAAATAGAAAAGGAACGAAATAACCTGATTTGGGCCCACTTTATATTTTGTTATGAGATGGATCAACTTATACAGTATGACCCCTGTATTCACGGGGGATAGATTCCTGCCCCCCCCCCTGTGGATACCGGGAATCCGGTATTGTGAGCACTGATAGGAGACCTCCTTTCTTTTTCAGGCATCGAACTATCCAAAGCAGGGCTTCCACCTACATGTTCCCTAAGTGTGTGAACTAAGATGGAATCTAGTTCACAAGCCACAGCGACAATGAGATTGACTAAACCACATTATATCCTAGCATCCAGGGCAGAACCATCTGCCTCTCTCCCCTGCCAGAAAAAAACACCCTACAGCTGAGCACCTCTTGTCATTAAAACCCAACTCAGAGTTGTGCTGATTTTCCAGTACAGGGAGGCCCCTGTATCCGCGGATCCACTATCCGCGGATTCACTTATCTGTGAATAATCACTTATCTATCCCACCACACTCATTACCTTAGTTAGGCTTCCAGAGCTGGTGCCAAGCAAGTGTGTCTCTTTCTTTACAAAAATGTTATAAACCAGCATGCCAGTTTACCTGCATGCTGGCTTATAGCACAGAGCAGGCAAACAGCCTGTATACTAGAGAGGCTCCCAAACGTTAAACAGGAAGCAGAGTGCAGCCAGCAGTTTGACTATGTCCTGCTGAAATTAATGAGACAAACTGCCCAATCCTATCAGTGAATTTACTGCATGGGACTGAACACTGTCCTGCTGTTGTAACTAATTGGCTGTCGATGATATGTGGAGTACACCACCAGAAGCCATTTTTGAGCCACAGCTGCAGGTAAACTGGTGAGGAGGGGGGGAGTTCATGGGCAGGGAGGGGGTATAACAGGGCATGTTGGGGAGGAACCAGGGGCATGTCAGAGGAGGGAGGGTGTGGATTTGGCTGCAGTCGCGCATGCCGGATCCTATCCCTCTTTTTAAACTTCCCCATCCCTTCTCTCCTTGGACTTACACCACCAAAATGGCTAGTGTATGTCCGAGGAGACCCATAGGCAATTGGGCAGCCTACAAGAAGGTAAGTGAAAAATATGTTTACTTTCATCCTGAAGGTTGTCCGATTGCTCCCCCCTCCCCGCACAGCATGCACCACAGCCTCTGTTGGCGTGGAGTGCTATGAAGTGGCGGGGAATAGGATTGGGGCCTTACATTTGTCATGACCAACGTATATCATTGGTTTCAATGGTGCTTGACAACTGACTTTTGGATACAGCACAATATCTCCTCCTTCAAACCCCTCATCAGTACTCTCGATACCCACTTATTCTGCAAATCCTTTCCCAGACTATCATGATCTTGCCCTTTTATGTGCATTCTGTGTGGTGTAACTCATCATTGCTACCTTTTTGTCTATGCAGGCCCGTCATCTTCCGATTTTGTCCTGTCTATCAAATGGCTTGTCCAGAGGTCAGTAATCTAGTGAATCATATATGCTATTTCTAGGACTGCAAGCTTCAGTTGATAGATTGGTGAATTAACTTCAGGTACAGATCAGATTCCACCCTATCCCCATGAATTGTGGTGCTGGCTGATATTGTTGGAGGATGAGCAGCGTTTAGCTGCTGGACACTGGGGGGTGTGGTGTACTGCCTGGTCACATGTAAAGACCTCCTACTCTAATCCCTCTGTGTTCCAGGAAGGGGTGTGGCCCCTGACCTTTATTTCCTCCTTCTTGCCCCTCACTCAGTCTCTTCTTCTCTTGATGCCCACCGAGCAAGATGATGCCATCGCTGCTCCTGCAGCCCAGCGGCCATCTTGCAGCCTAACCCCATGCAGGGAGCCCCAGCTGTAGGGGGGTTCTATCTTAAGTCTAGGATGTACCTCTGATTGATGGTCAGGCGCTATGTATATATGCAAACTGAACTGTGAGTAAACTCTTCTTCTTTTTTACAACTACAAAGCAATGCCTCATGTGAATTCATTTAGCTAAGCAAAGCAGTCTGCCTGGGTCAAAGAGGGAACTCTGCTAATAAGTGGGAACGCACCTCCCAATATATGCCAGAGAGCATCTAATTACCCCATCAGATATTTCTGCAGTTCTTTCCTCTGGCCAAACCTAAGAACTTTCTGCAGCAGACTTTTCAACCTTGACAATAGAACACCTCTCATGGTTCCGGTTGGACTGTGGACTGCTGTTATTTAGTGTGCAAGCTGTCTGGGTTTCGTCCTGCAAGCTTTCTGGGCATGGTCTGTGCAGTTAAATTCTATCTAGCTCTTAGGACCACTGGCAGTAAGATATATGATGCATTAGTTGTGGAAGATGCTGCATTTTTAATTCTCAAAGGGTAAATTTGGTAAGGAAGTTTTATGTCATTGGTGTTGTACATAACCAAGAGTTTAGAGTGCTAGAGAGAACTGCTTGCTGCTGTTCTGAAAAGAGCTGAGATGTATCAGTTGTGAGCACAGGGAGGTCACACTATGAATACAAGGGATACTTTTGCCAGATAACTGCTGTCACCTTTCCCCCCCTCCCCTTTCTTTCTACATGCACACATTTGACCTCTTGGCATAGACAGCCATGCGCCCTGAACAATAACAATCAATGCAATTTTCATGGCAAAGGGGTTAATTTAGCCAGCTTTCCAACTTCCATTTTGTTGTTGTTTAAAACCTTGAGAGGGAACGAAAGATAATTTTAAAGAGGTTGAAAAGGCCAGCTGGATTCAATGAAATAGCCTAAAAATGCTAGAAAATACTATATACAGAAAAAGTAGTCTTTTTTCTGATTGTACCAGCTGTTTTTCTTCCTTCAAAGTCCAGTAGAGGTAACTTAGATGTACACCTAAATGTCTTTTACATCTATACTTTTTCTGAAGCAAATATTTTGCTATTTCTTTTGCTTCAAGTGTTGTCTTTTGGAACCCAACAAATATGCAATATGTAGAGCTCAAGCCCATCTTTCTTTTCTTTTCTTTTCTTTTCTTTTCTTAGAACTAAATTAACAAAAGTGATAAACATTTTGAGATGTTGGTTGTTTCCTGTCCATAAGTTCTGTGATCCTGAGAGGCCCTGTTGCATATGCAGGAACTTGCACATGCTCAGCACAGCTTTTGACTCTTCTTTCCACCACCACCCCAGCAGTTTTCACATCTGCTAATTTTTTTTAATTCTCCCCAAAGAAGTTTATTCGAGGTGTGAACTGCTGCTGGTACAAAATAGAGTCAAATGCCTGCGGCACTAATGTTTCCCGGACTATGGCCATAGCATTAATTTTCATTTTTGATCATGATGAAGGCTGCAATCCTATCCACACTTACTTGAGACTAAGCCCCATTGACTATAATGTGACTTACTTCTGAGTAGACATGCACAGCATTAGGTTGTCAGTGTAGTTTTCCTTGATATATACTGAGAAATCTGCTTCCAGTCATGGTTGTGAATGTGGTTGAGCTTAGGATAGCAAGCATTCCTGTAGCACAGAATATCCAGGAACTTCCTGGAAATTACATTTAAAAAAAGTAGCAAGAACCTGACAAAATACCTGTCATGATCTCACCCCTTGTCAGTGCAGGGTTCGCTACCAAGTGTCTGGGTCAGGTTTTGCCCCTTTGCAACAGTGCTTCTTTTTCTCTGTACAGGTGGACCCCCATATCCACGGATTCGCTATCCATGGTTTCAGTTATCCACGGATCACGGGGAACCCCCCCCCCCAGGCTTTTACTTTTTCCCAGTAAGCTTTGTTTCTTCCTTAAACAAACAGGAGAAGCAGCCTCTGGCTGCTTATTGCAGGCAAGTAGAACAAGACTAAGTCCTAGAGAGGCTCTGCAAAGTTAACAGAAACCTTGCAGAGCCTCTCTAGGACTTAGTCTCGTTTTACTTGCCTGCAATGGAGGCTGCTTCTGTTTGTTTTAAGGAAGAAACAAAGCTTGCAAAAAAAAATAAGTGCTGGGGGGGCACACGCCTGCCCGCAGGGGAGGCAGGGCAGGGGGTCCTCAGGAAACCATGGAGGGGGTGTTCCCTCCTATCCACGGTTTCAAGTATCCATGGAGGGGCCTGGAACATATCCCCAGTGGATATGGGGGGAGTACTGTATGAGAGAATCCCAACCCACCCATGTGCTCTAACTAAGCCCAAGCTGATTAGTTTAAAACTAGCACCTTGAACTGGGCCAGGAAATCAACATCAACTGATAGTCATATATATGTTATACATATATATGTTTTAATTGTTTTAATTACTTGTTTTTAATCATTTTTAATGTATATATGTATTTTAACATTTTTATCTGTAAGCCGCCTTGGTTGCCCTTGTTGGGAGAAAGGCAGGGTAGAAATTCTTTAAATAAAATAAATAAATATAAATAATACTGATAGCCCATACAAGGTGTCTACAAATTATTGGAGCGGTTTCGTGATTTTTTATCGGCTGTAATATTAACGATATGCCACGCGAGTTGGATGTTACGAGACACGCATTGCTCAAAGTTTGCTTTGGGCACCGCTAGCGACTGCAAGAGGGCAGTAGGTTTTTTTTTAGTTGGCAAGATGGCTTCAAACAGCGAGAAAGCGTTTGCTGTCCTCGAATTTCATGCTAGTCAATCTGTGACAACAGTGTGACGACACTTTCGAACGAAGTTTAGGAAAACTCCACCTAGCGCCAACTCCATTCGGTGTTGAACAGTTTATAGCGACTGAACTGCGGGCTCACATCATCAATGCCTTTGCTCACATTGAAAGCGACATGCTAACTGGCGTGTGGGAGGAACTTGATTACAGAGTTGATGTTTGCAGAATCACTCAAGGGGCGCATATCGAGCACCTGTAATATGCCCAAAAAACCCTTTGTGCATTGTTAAGTTTTGTGATCATATGTCAAATAATATACCTACAATAAAATCATGAAACCGCTCCAATCATTTGTAGACACCCTGTATAATACTGCACCTATATGGTATCTTCTGTTGAAAGGCATGGGTGAACGTCCTGACAATAGGAAGATGAATGATGTTGACTGTACCAGCCTGTGACCCCCCCCCCTCTCTGACGGCTCACTGAGAGGCCAGGAGCGGGAAGATGTGGCTGTCAGTCAAACCCTGTGACACTTGGCAGCGATGTCATTGTCAAGTGCCAAGTGGCCAGACAAAGCAGTCAACAAAGCAAGAGCTGGGGATGCCCCAGCTGTGAGCAAGTTGTCCAGACAAGGGCTGGGCTACTAGTACTTGAAAAAGGGCTGGACCAGAAAGAGAGGGAGTGGTGGAGGGATGCAGAAGTGAAATCAAAGGAGGGAAGAGGAAGAGCAAGGAAACTGCAAAATCAGAGGTAGTGACAGATGCAAAGGGAGGAGAAGCAAAATGAGCTAGCAGAAAAGAGGAAGAAACAGAGATAGAGAGGCAAGGAGGGCTCAGGAGCGAGAAGGGGCACAGCAAGAGGGGGAGATGCAAGGAGTGATGGAGGAGGAGGGAAGGAAGGCAGAAGGAAATAAAAGCTGGAGAGTGGGTCACAGAAGACCAGTCAGCTACCACTCACCCAGAGGAGAGGCAGTCCACCCCAGGAGGACCCTAAATCAGCCATGCTCCGTTGAGCTACGAGAGACCAGCTGGGCCCATGGCCAGCTGGGTCATAGCTGCCCCTAGGGCCGAAGAGCATGTCCAGAGCTGACCATTGCCTCCCAGTTAGGAGGACCCTGTCTTAAGGAACTCAGGGCTCCTCCTCTGACACTAGCTGGGCTGGGCCCTGCAGTACCTGCACTGGCCATTTCCGTGCCTGGGCTGGCGGGACTCCACCAGAAGAGAGCCAAGTGTGAAACAACCCAATTGGGTGTTGGGCAACCCTGGTTTATTTTGGTTGTATTACCCCCACCCCTGCAATACCCTTTCTGAGTTAAAGCATACAATAAATAGTCTGTCAAGCTCTCCTGCTATTGGCTCCCAAATTCTGTATTCCTGGGTATGGCATTCACCATCTCATTTCACATAGAATGGCCCCTGAGGGTGTTGGGAGGGGAAAGTAGCAGAGCAGTCAGCAAAAGACCCCCCCCCCTTTCTATTGTAAAAGGATGTGTCTCACCACCCAGGCTAGTTGCTATCAATAAAACACACAAAAATGCAGAGACTTGGTTAAGATTTCAAAATAAGTATTTTACTTACAGTTCATAGTTGCATATGTACATCTTCTGATTAGGATCAGAGGCCCTAATACTTGGGAACAGAGAACCCTAGAGCTGTTCCCTGTGAATGTGGGGGAGGGGGATGTGCTGTGTTGGAGAGCACATCTCCCATGTCCTTCTCCTTTGGTGTTGGAGATCAAGAGAGAGGTCTGAGGAAGGAAATAGTTAAGGGCCACACCTCCTGCAAGAACCACCAAGAGGATGGGTAGATGGTCTTAGGTGACCAGACAGTACACTGCTCTCCAGAGTCCTGCAGGCGGCATTACTCCAGATCCAACACCCCTTCTCAACGTTGCGTGTAGGAGTCTATGAGTTTCATTTCTGCTCACAGACTCTGGAAGCGATCCCTTGGTAGTGGCTTGGTCAGGATTCTGCTGTTGTGTCTTGTGTTGGACAGTAGTTCATCTTGATACTCCCATGGTCATGCAGCCAAAGGAATGTTTGAAGAATGAAGACTAATATAACAAGCAATTTATGCAGCAAAACATGGGCACAGTTCATTTGCTCTAAAATCCCCAGTAAAGTGCATTCCTGTGTGGAAGGAAGGAAGGAAGGAAGGACTCCCGTGTTTCCCCGAAAATAAGACAGTGTCTTATATTAATTTTGGCTCAAAAAATACGGTAGGTCTTATTTTCAGGGTAGGTCTTATTTTCGGGAAAACAGGGTAGCAATCACATTGATGATAGGTGCTACTTCCCAGTAGGGATTTGCATGAGGAAGGCAAGTGAAATGCATTGCTATGCTCACGCGTGTTGCTGTTGGTTCACTTCATATGATCGCACTGCATAGAAGGTTTTAGAACATCTGGTCTAAGCCACAGAAGACCACTGAATCTTCATAGTGTGACTAAAATTAACTGAACTTGATGCTAAGTGGATTGTGTTCCTTATTATTTTATTTATTTTTATTAAAACCCACCTTTCTACCTTTGCAGGAGCTCAAAGCAATTTAAAGAAATAAAACAATGCAATAAAACAAAAATAAAAATAATCATAAAAAGCTCCAGGAGCACTGCAAAATTGCAAACCTGCTGCTTCAAGGGGTGTGCTGTACTGCCAAGAACAAGATGTCAGCGCTATATCCCAGCAGTGTCACTGAAGGGGGGGCGGAGCTCCAAGTTCCGTCGGGCTCTGACCCTCCGTTACACAACGGGAGAAAGCGGCCCCGCCCCCTCGCCTTTGGAGCCATTCCGGCCGATGAAAGCACTTGCTTCTCCCCTCGTGTAACGGAGGGTCAGAGCCCGACGGAACTTGGAGCTCCGCCCCCCCCCTACAGTGACGCTGCTGCTATATCCCGTATCGTTGGTCTCCTGTATTGTTGGTACATCTGTCTTTTTCAGATGTAATTTCAGCTTGTTCAGCTTCATCAAGTCCATTACTGACACACTAGGCACCAGTTCAGGACCTCCAAGATTTCCTTGGGTGAAGATCAGAACTGGGTGTCATCCACATAGTGGTGACACTCAACTCCACATCCCCTGATGACCTCTCCCAGTGGTTTCATGTAGATGTTAAAGAGCGTGAGGGACAGAAAAATTGCAACAGCACATGCCTGGCATCATTTTTTCTTGTGTACTTAGTGGGGTTAAATGCAGGTAAAAAAAATGTCTACATTTTATGTTGCAATTGGGAACACCAGTGTTTGGAATCTGGCCCCTACCCTGCTGAGGGTTCTTGAATGTTGACCTGATAGCAGTACTACCACTGTGAAATTCCTTGCAAAAGTTCATGAATTTTTCAGGGCTTTACTAATGAATATTATGCAGAAAGATGCATTACAGTTTTTCAATGAACAGCGCTAATTTCAGTAGAAATTATAGCTTGAAAGAAATTACACACACACACACACACACACACACACACACACACACACACACACACACACACACACACACACACGAAAATTCTGGTGAATGAGGTGATGACGATGGCAGTGGTTTATCAAAGTAGTCAGGCATGCAAGAAATATTGCTCTACATCAGGTTGGGGAAAAATTGTGTTTATTTTCCGTTATGTACTGAGCAAGAATAATGCAAGGAAACAGTGTTCTCGGCTTTAACAAATTAGGAGAGCTAGGATCTGTTTGCCTATTAGTTTTAAATGGATGACTCTCAATCACTTTACTTCAATAACAAGTCTAGGTGGCAGCATTTTCAACTTCAAATTAGTTGATAATATGCTTGCTTATTTTGTGAGTCAGAAGCTGTTTGCTGAACAGTGTTAGGCCTGGCACATGCTCCCCTGTATCTTATCACAATATTTGACAGTACAACAGGTTTTGCAAATTGGTTCTCAGGTGACTGTAATTTTTCAATTAACATGAATTTACTGATTAGTGCTTCCATTTGCGTTATTTAAAATGGGTTCATATTCTCTCAGTGTTCCATAACTCTGACATGTACACAAGTGTTTAGGGAAGGAAATGTTGACTGGTTTTCATTTTCTGCCTGACTGATATGCTTGGCAACTCGTTTTTAGCAATGCTCTGCTTTATTGGCTTACAGAAACTAATGGCACAATCCTGTCTAAGTTTTGGACGGTCTAGGGTATAGCATACACAAAGCACATTTGTGGCACCCGGTGAGTAGGCGGCACCAGTGTCAAGGCTGGCACCACTCTACTCGCCCCAGATTGCATGGAGTGCCTGCCGGAGAAGTTAGGTTCCCTGGTGGGGGGAGGGTGGAACGGGGCGTTCCGGGAAGGGAGATTGGTCAGCCAGGCCCGGGAAGGGGGAAAGATTGGCGGCGGCTCTGCCAAAATTCTATCCCTCTTCCCGGGCCTGGCCACCATTATAGAGCCAGCTCAAATGTGCGCCAGCAAAATAGCTGGCACACATTTGAGTAGACTCATCGGGCCGGCTGAAGGGTAAGGGGTAAGGGAATGAAGGGTAAGGGGTAAGGGGATGAATGTCCCCTTCCCCCTGAGGAGTGCTCCAGCCGCACCGGTGCTGGGTCCTATCTAGACAGGATGCAGCGTAGGCTCTTTGCCCACCATGCAGCCTAACTAGGCAGGATTGGGCTGTAAATGTAATAGCAAGAGAAATGTGAAGTCTTCACACAAGCGCCACTGTGCCTTTTTAGCAGGTGGCTGGCCTTCTGAGGAACCCTGTTAACAACAGGCAGCAGGGCCAGGACCCAGTGCTCAGCCAGATCGGGCACTGGCTGGGGGCCCAGGGGCTGGGGCATCTGGGGATTTTATAGAGACACCCAGCAAGAAGGAGAAAGAACCACAGTAAGTGCTACTTAATATAAGAACATAAGAAGAGCCCTGCTGGATCAGGCCAAAGGCCCATCTAGTCCAGCTTCCTGTATCACACAGTGGCCCCACCAGATATCTCAGGGAGCACAAGTCAACAAGATAATCTGTTTCCTGCTGCCACTCCCCTGCACCTGGCAGAGAGAACCTACTTCTAAAACCAGGAGGTTGCTTATGGCTTGTAACCTGTGATGGTCTTTTCCTCCATGAATTTGTCCAAACCCCTTTTAAAGGCATCTAGGCCAGGTGCCATCACCACATCCTGTGGCAAGGAGTTCCACAGATGAATCACACGCTGGGTAAAGAAATATTTTCTTTTGTCTGTTCTAACTCTCCCTCCACTCAATTTTAGTGCGTGTCCCCTGGTTCTGGTGTTGTGCGAGAGGGAGAAGAATTTCCCTCTATCCCCTCTCTCCATCCCATGCATAATTTTATAAGTCTCAATCATGTCCCCCCTCAGGCGCCTTTTTTCTAGGCTGAAAAGCCCCAGACACTGTAGCCTTTCCTCGTAAGGGAGGTGCTCCAGCCCACAAATCATTCTGGTCGCTCTTTTCTGCACCTTTTCCAATTCAACTATATCCTTTTTGAGGTGTGGTGACCAGAACTGGACACAATACTCCAGATGTGGCCTTACCATCGATTTGTACAAAGGCATAATGATATTTGCCGTTTTATTCTCAATCCCTTTTTTAATGATCCCGAGCATGGAATTGGCCTTCTTCACAGGCGCCGCACACTGGGTCAACACTTTCATTGATCTGTCCACCAGCACCCCAAGATCTCTCTCTTGATCCGTCACAGACAACTCAGAACCCATTAGCGTATATGTGAAATGTTGGTTTCTTGCCCCAATGTGCATCACTTTGCACTTACTTACAGTGAAGCGCATCTGCCATTTTGCTGCCCATTTTCCCAGTTTGGAGAGATCCTTCTGGAGCTCTTCACAATCCCTGCTGGTCTTCACCACCCGGAAAAGTTTAGTGTCATCCGCAAACTTGGCCACCTCGCTGCTTATCCCCAACTCCAGGTCATTTATGAATAAATTGAAAAGCACCGGTCCCAAGACCGATCCTTGGGGCACACCGCTTTTCACCTCTCGCCATTGTGAAAATTGCCCATTGACTCCCACTCACTGTTTCCTGGTCTTCAACCAGTTCCTAATCCACAAGAGGACCTGCCCCCTTATTCCCTGACTGTGGAATTTTCTCAGGAGCCTTTCATGAGGGACCGTGTCAAATGCCTTCTGAAAATCCAGATATATAATATCCATGGGTTCGCTTGCATCCACATGCCTGTTGACCTTTTCAAAAAATTCTAACAGGTTTGTGAGGCAAGACTTCCCCTTGCAGAAGCCATGCTGACTCTCCCTCAGCAGAGCTTGTTCTTCTATGTGTTTTAAGATTTTATCCTTAATGAGACTTTCCACCATCTTCCCCGGAACAGATGTTAGGCTGACTGGCCTGTAGTTTCCCAGGTCCCCCCTCCTTCCTTTTTTAAAGATTGGCGTGACATTAGCTATCCTCCAATCCTCTGGCACAGTGGCCGTTTTAAGGGACAAGTTGCATATTTTGATCAAGAGGTCAGGAACTTCATTCTTGAGTTCCTTCAGAACTCTTGGGTGGATGCCATCTGGGCCTGGTGATTTATTGATCTTTATTTTGTCAATTAAGTCTGAGACGTCTTCTCTTTTAACCTCTATTTGACTTAATTCTTTAGTCAGGGGAGGCCATTCAGGCAGCGGTATTTGCCCGAGGTCTTCTGCCGTGAAGACAGATGCAAAGAACTCGTTTAATTTCTCTGCAGTCTCCAAGTCCCCTTTTATCATCCCTTTCTCTCCCTCACCATCCAGCGGACCAACTGTTTCCCTGGCAGGTTTCCTGCTTCTAACATATTTGAAGAAGCTTTTATTATTCCCTTTTATGTTGCCTGCCATACGTTCCTCAAAGTCTTGCTTGGCCTCCCGTATCATCTTTTTTATTTATTTATTTAGGAATTTGTAGCCCGCCTTTCTCCCGAGGGCACTCAAGGCAGCTTACAACATATTAAAATACATATAAACACATTAAAACAATTAATAAACACATTAAAATAATTAGTTAAAACACTTAAGTTAAAAATCTTCTTACATTTCTTTTGCCACAGTTTGTGCTCCTGTTTGTTATCCTCATTAGGGCAAGACTTCCATTTATGGAAGGAAGCTTCTTTGCCTTTTATAGCCTTTTACGTATGTCCTTTTCTGATTATGCCTTTTATGTCCTTGCTTGCCTTTTATGTCCTTTCCTGATGTTTCACTGAGAACCTTTAAGGGAGAAGCGAGAGGTACCATGATGAGATGCAATCATTATGGTCTTCCATTCTATGCATCTACTGAAGGGGTGCATGGTCCGCAACCAGTACAAAGGGATTGTTTTCTGAGGTTGTTGCAGGGGGTGATGATGGCCCACTTCATGGCCAATACTTCTCTTTCTACGGTAGCATCTCTCTATTCTGCCGGTTGTAATTTTAAAAATAGAATAAGATTTTTTGGGTCTTGTTGGGCCAGCCCCCAGATCTGGAAGCAGCACCCACTTGCAGAAGCAAACTGGACTCTGCAGTCTGGGCTTAGATGTTAAGGTCAGTTTCATATCCTAGTGTATTGCAGTGGCAGCATAGGAGGGGGTCAGGCAGAGGCTTGTTCTTTCATTCGTTCTAGGGCACCTTTCCGTCAGAGCAGTCCTCAAGGCCTAAAAGACTGTGTGCGTCTACATGAACAGAATCTGATCCAATGCAAGGTTTTACTTTACTTGTTCTCCTTCCATTACTATAATAACAGTAATTATATATTCCTATCCAGGTGGAATCAAGTTATAATGTTTTGTCAGGACAGTTGCCTTACCATGGGCTTTTCAGCATAATTCTGTTCTGGATTGTGGCCTGCAGGTACTGGTATATAACTTCTGCTGGTATGAGTTTATCCCTGGAACCTTGTCCTTTGACAAATGGTAACCTTATTTCTGGTGTAGTGATGGCTGGCCATTCTGGGATAGACTGTGGAGAAAATGTAGCTGGCCATTCATTCACTACCCTGGGACAATCCCCACCATTAAAGATGGCTGCAAAACCTTTTCCATGTTGCACTCATAGTTTTTGTCCCAATATATTTTTCTTCATTAAATAACCTTGGGTTCAACTTTTGACATAAGTATTACAACATGTAATGTACATCTTGACCTTTCTTTGCCGGATGACTTTCATCTCAAAGTCTTCAGTACAAAGGGACATTTCTTTAAACTGAAGCAACCTTTCTCTCCTTTTTTTCATAAGATAATTTTCCTACCAATTCACATTTACCCTTACTGTGAACAAGAGGAGGAAACGTAACTGAAACTGAATTACTGAATGACGTAGATTCAAACAAAATCTGCAATAATAATGAACTCCAAATGCAGAGGAAACTGATGAAGATATATACTTTAGCCTGCCCTTTTTCTTGTTTATGTCAAGCCTGACATGAAACTAATTTGTAATTACAACCTGTAATTTGATAATTTAAACATGAATCCTGAATTCTGCAATTCAAACTTGGTTTCCTTGTTCAATAGCTAGAAATGCTTCAAGGTATCCACAGTGATTAGATACAAGAAATTAGAAAGTACTGTTGTAAAATGGCATTACAGACAAGGTCATTTGCCATATGCTAATTAAGCCAAGCAAGGCATGTAGAGAAAAATGCCTTTCCCCAAGTCACTTGGAGCTTAGCCCTTTTCAGACACATATTCTCTGCATGGATAGAGTCCACGTGTTGAGGGACGGGCACTAGTAAGTCCTGCCTCCATGCTGTGCTCCTAAAGCCCCCCCCCACCATGCGTACAGCATTTGTACACTTCGTTAGCAAGGGGTATGGCTTATCAACACAGTCTCACTCCCCTCCTTATGTATAGAAACATAGAGGCCATCTTGTCTAACCCCCTGCTTGAAGTTGGAAAACCAGGCAGGGGAGCTGCAGAGTGCCACAGAATCCTCTCGGAAAACAGTGCAATGCCAATTGGCAGGAATCAACATCATGTAATGGGGACTGGGGAGCCACTGCCAATGGTCGCCAGTGGTCAAGGGAGCCGCAGGTCGAAAAGGTTTGGGAAACACTGATCTAAGGGAAGCAATTGAAGAGATGTGCAGAACCAGCACACACGTTGGTGGATGTCTGCAGTAGATCCCTTAGTCAACTATGGCAGTGGTGTATAGACGCCAATGGGGAACATTTCAAGCCCCTGGTCTAATTCATTAAGTAATTACTTAACTGGGTCAAACAACTGCTTCTGTGTACACCATGTGCTGTACAGTTGGCACTCGCTATCTGCAGATACCGGAGTCCATATTCAAAACGCTAAAAAAAAGAAAAAAATGTGGGGTTTTAACATTTTATTTATTTATTTATTTTATAGAATTTATACCCCGCCTTTCTCCCACAGGGGCAACCAAGGCGGCAAATTTTAGTAGCAAACTGCACCATTCTGAAGCCTCCTTGGGGCTTCTGGAAGCTTACCAACCCACTTCTGGGTTGCGCAGAGGCCCTTCTCCCACCCCCAGCCTTGTCCCAGGAGGGGGGGAAGAGCCTCTGCATGACCCGGAAGTGGGTCGGTAAACTTCCAGAAGCCGTGCGGAGGCTTCAGAATGGAGCAGTTTGCTGCTAAAAGGTTTTAAAAAAACTCATGTTTTTTAACTTTTCTTTTCTATTTTAGCATTTTACACATGGACCCCCGCAGGTCCTGGACCCACAGTGAGACAAATCCTTGGCTCCCGAATCCGCGGATGGAAAGGGTCCACTGTATATGTGTGAACAGCAGCGTAACGAGGTCATTTGGCGCCCGGTTCAGGGGGAATTTGGCGCCCCTAGGGAAAGTTCTATATATAGTAAATATCGGTGTGGCCAGTAGGCCACACCGCGCTCTGGGGTGGGGGCGCTGCGCTCCGGGGGTGGGCGACCTGGCGGGACCCTGCACCGGGCACCCCCCTTACCTCCTTTCCCAGGGTGCGTTGAGAGAGAGAGAGAGAGAGATGAAGAGCGCTTACTACTTACAGAATATGGAGGGAGCAGTTCAGTTCAACGCGGCAGCAGGCGCAGCGGAAGTAGAGTGTGTGTGCTTCAAAATCCCCGCGCAGCGGAAGTGAGTATGCCCCCCTCCTTGAATTCCCCCTCGAGTCGGACAGGGACTCCTTCAATTCCCCGCACCCGGCCGCTCCGCCTCTGCGCCTCGGCAGCCGGCAGCAGCAGCCTGGCGCAGGAGGAAGTGAGTGGAGTGGAGTGACCTTAAGGGCGGGTGGAGGAGGGAGGAGAGGACTCGTCTCGCGCCAGGCCAGGCGGCGCGAGAACGCGACCCGCCCGGCCGGCCTCTCACCTTGGCGGGTGGGCGGCGGTGGCGCGGCCGCAGCGAAGCGCCCGGTTCGGATGAGCCGCGCGCTGCTGCTCCCGCTGCGCCCGGTTCGGTGGAGCGCCTGGTTCGGTTGAACCAGGCGCTCCACCGTCCTTACGTTACTGTGTGTGAATTATAGTATTATAGCATAATAAATTTAACGCTATAAAGTTTGTGTACATTTTCTTGAAGTGCCCTGTGTATGGCCACATATCAACACCAGCGAGTCAAAAAATTTACAATCTTGCTGTGAGTTGTGTTTTCATCACATCTCCTTACCTGCTCTATGCATTCATGTAAGTAGTAAAACTGTCATCCTATAAGCTCTGAAGTTTCAAAGCCATACTACTAGCCATACTACTATAAGAGGAAAGTTAGTTTTGTACATTTTCTCCAGTCACCCATACATGGCTATGAATCAGACTTCTGCAGGACTGTGCAACAGCTCTGCATGAGTAGACCCAACCTACCTCCATGTTCTTCAGTATCAAGAGATTCTCTGTGGGTATTGAACACAGAGTGTTCCCTCCCCTCAAGCTTGAAGAGAATTGGCCGCACCTTCTCGAATCACGCTCCATGTGTGCAGGAGCAGAGCTTTCCCTGTCCGATAGTGACTTCAAGCATGCAGCGGATTGGGGCCATTGTATTACCACTGTATTTGTAACCCACATGCTCATCTTCATTCCTCACATCCATGTTTGGATACCTCTATAATGGATGCGTTAAGGAGAGAAAGATTTAATCCTAGAGGTGGGAACACTTGTTCTCCTTTAGTCTTGAAAAGAATCCCGCCCTAAGTTCCAGGTGAAATGGTCATTTTCGATGCAGGGGCACTCTGTACTGCAGGATGAAGAAGCATTTCTACCCTTAAAAAAAAACAACATTGGCAACAAAACATTGCTTCGTGTGCAGGTGGAGCTTGCTGTAGGTTTTCCCTCTTCTGAAGCCCATCTGGGGATGTTAGTTTAGCTCTATTGATGTTTAAGACTGCCTCTTTCATCACAACCACATGCCAAGACAATGAGTAATTGAACTGCATGTTTTGCCTTTTTAAAAAGGTGTAATCTCCTTCTGAAGTAGGGAGATGTTGAGCAGGATATTTTTTCTAATTTATCTGTCATCACACCATGCCGGCGAGGTGCCAAGCCTTGACTGCGGCATCTCTTTATCATCTCCTTTTGATGAACACCTGTTTTCGGCATACAAATGTGGATCTGCTGAGATGCAAAATTAAAATAATTTCAACAGCATAAGAATAATTAGGAATCCTGCCTCTTTTTTGGGGGGGGGAGGGAGGTCCACCTGTTTGAAGTACTGCATTTTGTTTGTTTCCACTTTGATGTGATATATAGATTTATACATGTTTAGAGGAATCTGAATGCATATATGCTTGATGTTTTATTTTTATTTTTTGGCAATATCTTATGCTATTTGTTTTGATTTGGGGTGTGTTTAGGCTTTATACAGAAAGGAGGGACAAAAAAACAAGCAAGCCTGGAAAAGAGATGGTATCTATATTATAGAATCGGACCGCAAAGATTTTGCATGAGCCTTGGCATTTCTGTTGCTGCTAGTTAGAATTAGTACAGCTCCAAGGGGGTGCTAGGTGCTGTACAGAACACAGAAGTACTGTACTACAGTGGTGGCCCAGAGGGCTTACCATCTGAATTGGGAGGATATGGCAAATGAACAGTGAGGATGAGGCAGGAAGAACTCTTGTTGCCGTGGAGAAGCTGGTAGGGTGAAGCTTTGTTTCAGATGTGAGTCTTGAAGCAGGGGGCCAACGGTGTCCCCCCCCCCGATAAGACCTCTGTTACATTATGTACATTAAACCCATCATTAGCACTGATAGGCTTAACCTTTCTTTTAAAAATAGTAGAAATGGAGGAATCTGGATTGAGACCAAGGTTGGGGGAACTTTTAACCCTTTATCTTGCCATACTCACAATCTGAATTGAACTCCTTTGTGGCTTCTGTTTTGGAAATGAAAGGTAAGCCCAGCAGCACTTAGTGATAGGCCCTTTAACAGCTGAATGATAGGCAGAAATCCAGCAGCTGATGCTTTTCCTGGCAAGAAGATCTAGTGAGAGGAAGCTTTACCTGCTGAATTTCTGCCTGACTACTCATTATTAAAGGCACAGGAGTACTGCCAAGTAAAAAAAGAGGTAAAATATTCCCTGCATCGTCATGCAGCCAAACAGAAGGATCAACTTGGCCAATCTTCCTCACCAAAGAGTCCACAGTGTGTCCACACAGCCTCTGTCATCCTGGGGACGGGGCCTTTGCACATGGGCCCTGCAAGGATGTCAGGTTGACCTGGGGTTGGGGAGGCTACGATGTGCAACTCCGGCCAGCACCTATAGGGCTCTACTCAGGAAAAACCACACATGAATATAGTTCTGCAGTCCTCACTCGACAAAGTACCTCATTTATTCATGTCCATGACCTACTCGGATCAATGAAGCATAGGAATAAGTGCTTGGAATCACACCTTAAGTGGGGAGTCTCCTTTCTGCTGAGCTAATATCAGCCATTGTAAAGAGACACAAACACAAGATTAATTTGGTGAGGAAGATGCAATCTAATAACAGCAGCATCCTTGGAATGCTGGGAAATCATGCATGTGTATTTTGATGTTCTGAAGCGATAATATGGAAAAAGTGACGAACAGCCTAATCCTAAATAGATCCCCATGTGGTGATGCGCTGGTGCGGGCTACGCTGCATCCCGCAGGGGATTTTTGGCTGCTGGAGGTCTCCTCGGAGTAAGGGGGCTTGCCCTGGGCTAAGCCCCGGTAGCCGCAACAGGTCAGTTCGAACCTGTGCCAGCTCAGGATCATTAAAAAAGAGATTGAGAATAAAATGGCCAATATTATTATGCCATTGTACAAATCGATGGTAAGGCCACATCTGGAATATTGCATCCAGTTCTGGTCGCCGCATCTCAAAAAGGATATAGTGGAACTGGAAAAGGTGCAGATGAGATCGACCAAAATGATTAGTGGGCTGGGGAACCTCCTTTATGAGGAAAGGCTATGGCATTTGGGGCTCTTCAGTCTAGAAAAAAGGCGTCTGAGGGGGAACATGATTGAGACGTACTGTATAAAATTATGCATGGGATGGATAGAGACAGAGTGGATAGAGGGATGTTCTTTTCCCTCTCGCACAACACCACAATCAGGGAATGTCCACTAAAATTGAGTGGAGGGAGAGTTAGAACAGACAAAAGAAAATACTTCTTTACCCAGCGTGTAATTCATCTGTGGATCTCCTTGCCACAGGATGTGGTGATGGCACCTGGCCTAGATGTCTTTAAAAGGGGTTTGGACAGATTTATGAAGGGAAAGTCCATCACAGGTTACAAGCCACGATGGTGAGTATATGCAACCTTCAGGTTTTAGAAGTACCAGTAGGCTATCTCTGAATGCCAGGTGCAAGGGAGTGGCAACAGGATACAGCTTTCTTGCGTCTTATGTGCTCCCAGAGGCATCTGGTGGGCCACTATGAGAAACAGGAATCTGGACTAGATGGGCCTTTGGTCTGATCCAACAGGGCTTTTATGGTCATATGCTATTGCAGGCAGATCAGGCCCAGGAAAGGGGTTTGGATTTGGCGTGATCCATCGCTGCCGAACCCCCCCCCCTCCTGAGTCCAATCCACTCACCCCCAACTCCTTTCCATTCCGCCCTCTCCCCTCCCCATCCTGCCCTCCCTCTGCCCCGTTTCGCCCCCTGTGAAGGGCTTACCTGCTGTGCTGGGCCTCTGTTGCTCCACCGGCATGAAGGCTCTGGCCTTCTCACCAGCACGCCAGCTCCCTGCACTGCCACACAAAGTGCTTTAGGGTGCTTTTGCGGCAACCTGTGCTGGCAGAACACACATTCTGCTGGCTCAGGCTTGAGCCATAAGTGCAGTTATGAAGTTGCTTGTGTTTCAAGTCCTTTTTTTTCCTTTTGTTCGTTTGGGCATTGGTCACAAGTTGGTAGCTAATTACACTAATTAACACGCACCAACATGTGAGCAATGAGCAGAACCTGGTAATTAGGGTGTAATTTTTAATCCCTTCATGGCTACTTTCAGAGGCACAGCAGTAACAAAATTTCACATAAATTGAAATGGAGAATTGTACTCAAATGAGATAAATGTACTTCCTAATTATTTAAATAGGGAAGTGGAAGTGCAAATAAAATTAACTAAACCTGGGAGAATTTAGATATATTTACATAGTTTTATAGGAGGAGCTAGCTATAGGCCCACCAAGTTTGATGATGGAGGAGAGCTCCAGTCCTCTCTTCAACCCCACTCGCTATTCTGCCCATTCTGCCAGGGGGGGAGGGGGTTGGCGGACTGGGTGGGGATGATAGTAAATTCATCTCTCAGGGAGGGGGTACTGCCAGAACCCTTAAAGGTGGCAGTGGTGCGCCTCCCTAGACCCACCCTCCCTAGACCCAATGGTCCAACCGTTGTCCAACCTCTCTTTTTTGGGCTAGGTGATCGAGCGGGTGGTGGCATCTCAGCTCCAGAGATTTCTGGAATAAGCGGATTATCTGAACCACTTTCAATCGAGTTTCAGGCCTGGTTACGGGATGGAGACAGCCTTGGTCTCCCACCTGCGCCGGGGACTAGACAGGGGGAGTGTGTCCCTGGTGGTCCTGCTGGACTATGGTGTCCTTCTGAACCAGCTGGCTGGGTTGGGGCTTGCAGTGGTTCCGCTCCTTCCTGGCAGATCGGACCCAGATGGTGAGGCCAGGGGATACCTTTTTGGTATTGAATTGAGGGGTGCCTCAGGGATCTATCTTGTCCCCTATGCTGTTTAACATCTACATGAAACCACTGGGAGAGGTCATCAGGGGATTTGAAGTGGGGTGTCACCAATATGCGGATTTCACCCGACTGTCTCTCTTTCCCACCAGTTTCCAAATGGGCTGTTGAAGTTCTGGGGCGCTGGCTGGAAGCGGTTGGGGCCTGAATGAGGGCTAATAAACTGAAATTAAATCCAGACAAGACCGAGGTCCTCCTGATCCGGAATGCTGCTATGCGGGTACTAGATCCACAACTTGCTTTTGCTCCCTCTGAACGAGCAGGTTTGCAGCCTGGGAGTCCTCCTGGATCTTTGGCTGTCATCTTCAGGTGGCATCTGTGGCCAGAGGGGCCTTTATCCAGCTTCTGCTGGTGCGCCGGCTGAGGCCATACCTGGATCGGTCGGATCTGGCGATGGTGGTCCATGCCCTAGTGACCTCTTCTTTAGACTACTGTAATGCACTCTATGTGGGGCTACCCTTGAAAACAGTTCAGAAGTTGCCGTTGGTGTGGAATGCGATAGCCCATGTGGTCACTGGGGCTTGGTGTGCAGACTCTGCTATGCTGTTGCTCCAGCGGCTACACTGGCTGCCCATTCCTTTCCGAGCCCAATTCAAGGTGTTGGTGATGACCTTTAAAGCCTTATTATGGCATAGGACCAGGACCGTCTTCCCCATACAATCCTGCATGCTCCCTAAGATCATCAGAGAGGGCCCTTATTAGGATACCACCACAATCTGAAGCCAGGGGGATGGCGGCAAGGTGCAGGGCATAAGAACATAAGAAGGGCCCTGCTGGATCAGGCCAAAGGCCCATCGAGTCCAGCTTCCTGTATCTCACAGTGGCCTCACCAGATGCCTCCGAGAGCACACAGCCAACAAGATAACCTCTTTCCTATTGTCACTCCCGTGCACCTGGCACAAAGAGAACCTACTCCTACAACCAGGAGGTTCCTTATCCCCATCATGGCTTGTAAGCTGTGATGGAATTTTCCTCCATAAATCTGTCCAATCCCATTTTAAAGGCATCCAGGCCAGGTGCCATCACCACCTCCTGTGGCAAGGAGTTCCACAAACCAATTACACGCTGGGTAAAGAAATATTTTCTTTTGTCTGTTTTAATCCTCCCTCCACTCAATTTTAGTGCATGTCCCCTGGTTCTGGGGTTGTGCGAGAGGGAGAAGAATTTCCCTCTATCCACTCTCTCCATCCCATGCATAATTTTATACGTCTCAATCATGTCCCCCCTCAGGCACCTTTTTTCTAGACTGAAAAGCCCCAAACGCTGTAGCCTTTCCACATACAGGAATCATTTTGGTCGCTCTTTTCTGCCCACGAATCATTTTGGTCATTCAATCTTTTCTGCACCTTTTCCAATTCAACTATATTATTTTTGAGGTGTGGTGACCAGAACTGGACACAATACTCCAGATGTGGCCTTACCATTGATTTACTTTCCCTGTTGTGGCACCACACCTCAGGAATCAGTTGCCGGAGGACTTGAGGACAGCCCCCTTGCTACATGGTTTTTGGCAGGGTTTAAGGACCCATCTGTCTGGCATTTTAGGAGGAAGGAACTACCTAGGGACCTTTTTAGTTATTGTCGCTGCTTTATAGATCAGCGACATTATAGATATAATATAATTATAGACATTATAACCGTTATAGATCACGGTTTCTCAAATTGTGGTATGCGTACCACCAGTGGTACTTTTGGGTTGCCCTCCCACTATTATTCCCCTGCAACAGGTATTCAGGGCATGTCCTCAAATCAGCATTAGCTTAATGCTGTTCTTAATGTTCTTGTATAAGGAAATGTCTCCAAATGTTTTCAGATAGTGTTAGTAAAGATATATCTCAACCCTGATCTTTACAGAAGCTCAGTTGAAATTATGCAGAATCTGTTTTCAGATTGTTTGTTAGTAAAGATATATCACAACCCAACATACATTTTGGTGCCTTAAAAGCTAGACCTATTCTTGGGTATATTTGGGGCGCTGATTCCAAAAAAATGGCATCAGTTTTGCCCTAGCTCTAGTTTTGGAGACATGGCACTATAGC
Organism: Plestiodon gilberti rubricaudatus; assembly: GCA_026170595.1. Taxonomy (NCBI): domain Eukaryota; kingdom Metazoa; phylum Chordata; class Lepidosauria; order Squamata; family Scincidae; genus Plestiodon; species Plestiodon gilberti. The sequence continues at coordinate 8,966,609 of JANXHW010000003.1, read as the reverse complement.
CACATATGCTGATTTAAGCAGCTCCCTCATGAGGAAGCCGACGCCATGGCTTCCTCGCAAGGAAGCTGCTTGAATCAGCATATATAAGGTGGCTATGCCGTATCTCCAAACCTAGAGCTGATAGGGCAAAACTGATGCCATTTTTGGAATCAGCGCTCCCAAAATACACAAGGTCTAATTTCCAAAGCACCAGAAAAAACTTTTTTTGTTGGGCTGTGTACCTCATTTGTGGCTGCATCACCCTACATTAATGAAAGAACCATGCAATTGGAAAGGATCCCTTCGATCCGGAAGAGGCATCTGATGGCTTCTAAGCCATCACCTGTGAAGCAATTTCCTGATCCCCAGCAGCCGTACCAATTTTAATCAAGGGCCTTATGGTTTCACTTGTAAGGAAACTCAGTTTTTGTCTAATGTTGTGAATTTTCTGGGGTGACCTCTTGTTTTCTGCTGGGAGGAGAACCTGTTAGGTAAGAGATCAGACTTGATGCTGGTAACTTTTTGTTCAAAAATAAATAAATAGAAATCATCAGGCACTCAGGAAATTCTTTTGAATGGTGAGAGGAGCTCCTATGGAGGAACTATATTTCCCAGTGGGCCATCGGAAAAGAAGAGACATTAATTTGGTAGGCAGGCTTCTAGGACTGGGCAGCATCCTCGGTGCTCAAGGACGTGGAGGCTGGCTTGCCTACCCACACAGGCTGTTGTCCAGCAGCCAAAAATCCCTCGGAATGGAGGGATTTTTGAATTGGGACTGCTGGAAGCAGCTTCTGTTTCTCTAGTGTTGCTGTTCCTCCTTGCTATCATTCTGCCATTCATCCCAAATAGGGTAAGTTATTTTCTCTTTTGCTAAGTTAGTGGAGTGTTTTGAAAGAAGAGAGAGATATCTGAAGAGTTGGGAGTGGGCAAGATTATATTTAAGAAAAACTGACGTTGAAATTGAGTAGGAAAGGAACGGAAACTCAGTTTCAAAGGGGGGGGGGGAAAGGGAATTTAGCAGCTTTAATTTGATTAATAAACTAATCACTTTGTTACTTTGCTTGAAGAAGCCTCCCTGGATGGCTGAGCCTAAAGCTCTGTCTGGCTACTAGCTGACGAGATCTGATGATGATAAATACATAACGCTCCTCCCAGAATGGGATTACTGCAGATTATATGTTTATATATTGTATAGCGATTTTCAGCAAAAAGTTGACAAAACAGTTTGCATAGGAAGAGGAATATGAACTTTTGGCCCCAGCATTTGCCTGAGCGCTTGTAAATGCAGGCCCTGAGGGTGGGGGAAGGGGGCATAAAATGGCAACATTAATTTCAGTTATTTTCTTACAGATTTAAGTCAGCAGTGAGTTTCATGTTACTCTGCATGAAATATATCTAAACCCATTCAGAGTGTCTGAACTGAACAGGGGAGTTTTAAAATGCAGATGAACCTGAACCAGAATTGAACTCCAGTTTTTCATGGTTCATCTCCCTGCTTCAGAAGATGCTTTGATAAAATGCTTTCACATTCACTATTTTGAAAATCAGCGTGCTTAGATTTATTCTCGATTTGTGATACATGATTGCTACTTCTTCCCTTGCTTCGAATATTGACCCTGGCAAAAGTGAAACTTGTATTTTAAAAATATTATTAATACAGAACTGAAAATGTACAGGAAGGGGTAAATAATAGGGCGTGGGAGAACACAACTATTTTGTTCTGGGAAATACTTCTGAAGAAAGAAAGAAAAGAATCAATCCCACACACGCAATGGAAGAAAAAAGTATTAACGCTTTTGCGATATAGGATTTATTTTTGGTTCAGAAGATATCCAACTTCTATTATTTCCGCTCTGAGCTTTCTGAGGAGCAGACATACCCCAAGGAAAGGTTCTTGCTCCAGCATCTTAACCCTTGCCTGAAGGAGGCACGGGAAATGCTCAGAGCAATGTCATGTGAGGGCAAGGTTTTAAATAAAAAAATTGCCGCTCGGCACAATGCAACTCTTCAGGAGTAGATATTTCTACAATAAAGTTCCTATCCCTGAAATCTTCAAGATGACCTCCCACTTGTGACGGGAAAAAATATCTTTGGGATGGACCACCCGGTTAGAAACTGAAGCTGTACGTGTTATCTATCTTGGTAAGTCCAGTTGAGTTCAGAAATGGCCTATTTAGGTTGCTTTGTATTTTTGTTTTAATTGTTCTCTCTCTTCTGAATAGGACAAAATAAAGGAAAATTGAACAATAATAGAGCTGTGTGAGATTTTGAAATATATGAATCTATAATCATTTCCCTCAGCTTTCATGGGAGCTAAAGAGTAAATATTAAATCCCTTAGAATGAGTTCCTTAGAACTTTAAATCTTCTGGCTCATCCACCCCAGACCTCTTTTTAAATATCTGTCCGTGCATCTCAGTGGCCACAATGCAGCATTTAAAATTATCTGAGAGCTGATGCTAGTACGTTTGGGTCATGAACTAGAAAGAACTAGTCTCAGACCAGCATTTTTTTTTATTCCCACCCAGCTAGTTTCAGACTACCCATATACCCTTTTTCTTTAAAAAAATACCTACCTTTCATTTTTATACATATTTAACTTTCTTTTGTATATTCAGGGTTATGAGATTCCATGCTGTCATTTCATTCACTCCTGTTATTTATTTATTTATTTTAAAGAGAAAAGCAGTACTGTATGTTTGCCCTCCTTGCTTGCTCTCTCATCTTCCGAATGTTACAAGAATAACAGATCAAAACAACAGACATCCTTTTCCACTGCGACAACATTTAAATTCTGTAACGTCTTTGATGGCAAATATATATTCAATGGCTTTAGTGCATCTGTGGAGCGTCCTCTTTAAGGCTAAATATTTGTCACCCATACTACACCAATACCTGACACCAATAGAAAAAAAAATGTGTTATGTTAAGTCAGACAGTAGGGGCAAGAATTTCTGTGTCCTTGGAAGGGCTTGCATTTGCCCAGTGGAATGTATGTTTTATTTTCCCCAAAGCATTTTTTCAATCACATCACAAACTGATTTGAAAACTGGACCAAGCTTGAAAAACAACTTGGAGGCTTTCTGTTCTGGGGAAAACAAAAAAATGTTAGCTGCCCCAGTAATAATAAGCAGGGAGCCAGCGAATGGCGCAGTGGGTTAAACCACTGAACCATGAGCTGTCGATCGAAAGGTCGACAGTTCGAATCCGTGCGACGGCTCCTGCCAACCTAGCAGTTCGAAAGCAAGAAATTGCAAGTAGATTAATAGATACCGCATCAGCGGGACGGTAACAGCGTTCCATGCGCCTCGGTGTTGAGTCATGCCGACCACATGACCATGGAAACGTCTTCGGACAGCGCTGGCTCTTCGGCTTTGAAACGGAGACGAGCACCACTCCCTAGAGTCGGACACGACTGGACTTAATTGTCAAGGGATACCTTTACCTTTACCTTACCATTAGCAAGCTGCTTTCATGGGCTGCTTTTATGCAAGCTGCTTTTCATAGCAGCCCCAGTAACATTTTATTTGGAAATCTTAGGGCTGCTTAACAGCATGTTTGTTTGTGATATTGTATACTTAGGTATTTGACTCAATAGCTGCGATCCTGGAGAGAGCTGCTGGGTCATCATGTGTATCACCAAGTTCACACTAATTTCTTTTCCCATGGCCATTTATTTGGAGGAATTTGGTAAGGTGAACTAGACTTTATTCTACCAGGCAGGCTGGCACGTGTCTTTTGCAGGTTCCTGTCAGTTACAAAGTTCACCAACAGTTGCTTTTCACCAGCACCAAGGAGTGCACACTAGTGGTGGTATGTGCACTAATATTAAAATCCTTTAGCCTCTTGATGCATTGTTGTTGTTCAGTCGTTAAGTCATGTCTGACCCTTCGTGATCCCATGAACCATATCCCGCCAGGCCTTCCTGTCCTCCACTATCTTCCTGAGTTTGCTCATTTTCGTGTTCGCTGCATTGGTGATGTTGTCTAACCATCTCATCCTTTGCCTTCCCCTTCTCCCTTTGCCTTCAATCTTTCCCAGCATATTGCCTGGGATCTACATCCTGTTCCTTTGTGAGCTATCATATCATGGTCAATGGGCTGCTGAGAGCACTGCCCTGAATATGCCCTCTGCTAAAGCTGCACCAATTTTTTTTGAAGTTTTAATGTAATGTGCAAAAAATGGGCTTTCCATGAAAACCCCTTCCGCAGACCCCCTCCTTTCTGGCATTTTGTATTTGTCATACCCGCTTGCAGTCATGATATGTTATTTGGGCACCATTTTGAGGCCTTTTTTTCTTCTTTGTGGCACCATGTAGAGGGCTTTTTTTCTTCTTTGTGGCACCATGTAGCCAGTCAGATTTGGTGATGCAGTTTACTATCACTGAGGGTAAATGAATCCTTTCCACATTGCTCTCACTTTGAATGGTGAGGCAACCTGGCTGACACTCTCTCCTGTTGAGATGTGCATTCAAATATGCATACCATTGAAAGTACAGAGGAAGAACATGTGCACATGAATTTGGGGGGGGGGGTGTTTCAATGGCTATGTGAATGAGGCTGTTGTTTCTCAGGACTACATGTCTTCCAGCGGGAAGTGCATTTGGTTATACATCCCAGTGCTAGGGAATATTGGCCCAACCTGGTTACCTCAACAATGGGAATCATTCCCTCCCTCCCCCCCCTCACCACCTGCCCTCTTGCAAACAGTTTTGCACTGTTTCACAAAGAGGTGCGAGAGAATTGTCCAAAAAGGGGAACTCATTTTGAATGAGGTAAAAATACTATGAGCAGGGCTTGTACGCTCTCCTCTCTGTTTGTAAAGTCTGAACCAAGACGACATTGATTCTGTGACATGTATATATTGTATCCACATACTTGCTTATAGGATAACCTACTCTGTTTTTGCTAGTCATGCAGAGGTGCTGTGTGCCAGACTAAAGCACCACTTCACAAACACGGGAAACAATGCTGAGCCCCTCCTCAAGATTTCATCAGGTATTGTTCAAAGTTAGCACTGCAATTTCAAAAAGTGAAATTTGCAGTGAATTTAGATTTCATCCCAAAGAGAAACATCTGAAAATGTTTCAAGGGAAGCCAAATGGGTTTCTATAAGACAAGTTAAATGTCTCACAGCGCAATCCTGCGTAAGGCTCTGGCCGGCGGCCGGATCCTGTGCACCGGTGGACATGCTGCCGCTGGGCCAGAGGTCTCCTTGGGGAAGGGGACACTCATCCCCTTCCCCGAGTGTAAATGCTGGCTGGCCCGAACAGCCTCCTCGGAGTTCTGCCAGTAAAATTGCTGGCGGAAGTCGGAGGAGGCTGTGTAATGGCCCAGCCACCCAGCGGGAGCCAGGATATGGTCAAGGCCATCCCCCGCCCCCTCCAGGGCTGGCTGAGCCAATGGCCCCCCTCCCTGGCCCGGCAAACCTCCGCCCCTGCCCGCTGGATCCCGGCTTACCTGGTCTGGCGGCTGCTGGGGCGCTCCGGTGCCTGAGCAAGGGAGTCCGGCCTCTGCACCGGCCTCCCTTTCTCGAGAGTTGTCGTGAACATGCTTTACGGCACGTTTGCGACGTCCCCTGTCGACGGAATGCTCATTCCATTGCCTGGGGCTTTGTCAGGATTGCACAGTCAAGGTGGTTCGCGTGCATGCTCCTAGTGCCACCTATTTTCAAGTTCAGTCATAGGATCTAGAAACTTCCAAACCAAACCAAACCAAACCAAGATAGCAGGGGGAGGGAAATGCTGAATTTGCACAAAATAGCAATTTTCTACATATGCAAAGTGTGATTATGGAAAATACACTCAGCCCTGTCTAAATGGATAATTAAGTTGTGGTTTTATATGTATTTCTGATACATTTTATATGGTTGCTGTTTTAAAATGGCTCTTCTCTTTTGCGTAATGAACAAGGCAGGTTAGAAATTGAAGATGAAGACAACGACAAATAATTAATATACCATAGTCAAAACCACAGTAATGTTAGCTGGTAAAGCAAATGCAAACATCCACCTTAAGACACCTGAACAGTCCTTCTGTAGACAAATTCATCCGGGCACATGTTTAATTTGAATAATATTTATCCAGCAGTATCTTCTATGCTTTGAGAAGTCTCCTCCTGTCTCTGTCTTTCCTGGTGCAGCCAGACTCTCAATTTTTTTCAATAATATTTCAGCTCTTCAGCACTTATTTTAAAGATATATGGAGTCCCCCCCCCCCTAAAGCAGAACATTGTGTGGTTGGAGTTGGGGGGAGAGAGAGAGAGAGAGAGAGAGAGAGAGAGAGAGAGAGAACGCTGGATGTGATTTCAAAAAATGTCAAAATATGTCAAACGCAGATACCACTCAAGGGTTTCATTAACTGAAGCTTTGGTGATAAGTGTCATCTTGTGAAAGACCCACCCATCTCCCCCAATGCATTACCAAATGTGCTAATTTCCTTGCTGAGCTTGATGTTTATTGTATAGCTGAAATTGAAAATGGTCGGTAATGGAGTGAGCTTCAATCCAAGACCAATTCTGAATCTAAATTACTTGCTTCTTTCAATAGCATCGACAGAGGAGAGCTTTGTGCACCTTGTACCTAATCAACCCTTACTGTGACCCTAAATTCAGCAGTCTTCAGAGATTAATAATAAAATCCTCAGTTCAAACAATTATTTGCCCTGAACAAGTTGGCCATTTCTTACACTGAAAATGAAAGAATGTGACATTTTTTTTTCCTTTTAAAGCTCTGCATGTTGCGGACCTCCACATATTTTTGATCTATGACCTGCATGTGGCTTTACAACTATAGACTCTCTACAGCCTTTACTACATTTTCTGAGAGATTAAAAAAATCTCCATCTTTTGGAGCTCTAATTTTAATATAATTGTAATTCTATATTTTAAAGGAATAAAGTACCTCTGGAATATGTGCTGATCAGCAGGATGTTTAAAACACACACACACTCACACACACACACACACACACACACACACACACACACACACACACACACACACACACACTTCTCACAGATTGTAATACAGTAATGTGCATTTTCAATCGGAGCAATTCCCAATAGACTGGATTAATATCTTGACAGATAAGGCTATTTTCAGGGTAGACAATCTATTCTAGGCAATGTATCTATCCCAGGCAGCAACATTTTGCATAAGGAGCTAAAATTGTTAAATGTGTGGGGGTTATACACATTCCGAGTATCTGTTAACTGAGGAGATGGCAGGGTAATTAATTAATTGCATGTTAACAACTGACTCTTAGGTGTTCTAAGGCTAAACGAATGCATTTAAGAGGAAGAACTTTATTATTTTTTAAAAGTACCGGTAATTCAGACAGACTGATGGAGTGCTGCTTGCCACCTAACATTTTAAACACAAGTGCCTGAATCCAGCGTGGGCAATCTCTCCCTGATTGCAATGTTTCATGTACAGATGTCCATTTGGATTGGTCCCTTTTTAGAGCATTCCAGTGTTCAGCTAAAAATGGAATTAACTCTTACGCAGATTCAGTGTGAATGCTTGCAAGTGCTTGAGCCTTTGCAAGCAGTTGATTCAAATGCTCACAAAGTCTCAAATGCAAAGCACCTGCCCCCAGAGGCATTGCCACCTCCCTCTTCCCATCCTCCAAAGTAAAGTGCTTACCTTTGGAGGTGGGGAAGGCTGTGGAGGGCACATCTGGGCCCAGTAGGATCCTTTCCCAGTCCAAGAATGCCCTATGGGAAAGAAATGCTATTTCCGTCATTTCTGCCCAAGAGAAGGGCCTTTGAGGGTCCTCTTCAAAGTGACAAAGATGCAAACTGCATCAGTTTCTTGCTAAGGATACTGGGAATGGTAATTCTCCAGTCCTCACTAGGAAAAGATGCTGCCAGGCCCTGGAAGTGCCCAGTGACATCACGTTCCCCGCCCCCAAAGGTAAGCACTTTGCCTGGGAGGAAAGGGCAGGCAGCATTGGCAGAGGTGGTTGACACTGCATGGTTGATCCTGAGGAGGGTATTGTTGGTCTTGATTCTGCTTGCAAGCATTTGAAGGGGATGCTTGCTCACTTTTTCCAGCACTTCTGTCTGAATGTTCACAACCTCTCCAGTCTCTTATCAGCAAAAGAATGCTGCATACTGACAAATGTCCCGCATTTGGCAAAGTTTTCCACTTGCCTTGAAGGTATTGAGGAAACCAATGAGAGAAAGTAGAATAGATTATTTTAAAAATGGAGACAAATACAGGATACTGGGCACAACGAGAGACATTTCAGAGGCATGTCCCCTACTCAGCAGTGACTTTCTAAAAAGAGTGGCATCTCAATTCACCTGGCTCCTCTAATCCCAGCCTGTTGGTACAAGCTATGGCTGCTTGGGAAAAAGAAACGTACTCGGCACATGCCCTGGGACACAATCAGCTCTTCTACGAAGTGAGGTGAGGTGGGTGCCTCAGGCTGCAAGTGTGAGAGGGGTGGGTGCTACAACCCGCAGCCCCAGGTGCCACCCCACCTCCCTGTTTTCCACCTCTCTTTCTCAGCCTTCCATGCCAGGTTGGCCTTTTCTCTCTCCTGCCCTACCAGGGCATCTCTGCTAGGGATGTGCGGTGTGGGGGCGGCAGGCGAGGCAGAACCGCCCCACCCTGGTCCTTGGGAAAATAGCCACAGCTGAACCCTGTGATTACGCGCGTGCTACCCGCTTACTCGGGTACAAGCAGGTAGCATGTGCGTGCAATCGCAGGATTCAGCTGCGGCTATTTTCCGAGGGCCACGGTGGGGTGGTTCTGCCTCACCTGCCGCCCCCACACCGCACGTCCCTGAACTCTGCATGGGTGCCACCACCTGCCACCACTGCTGTTGCAGTGGCATCTTCATCTCTGTTCTCTTCTCCCAGAAGAGGAAGTGGGGGAAGGAAAGTGGGGGGTAGGATACTCTCCTGTCCTGAGGAGAGCCCTACTGAGCCTTGTTGCAAACCAAACCTGGTACAACTGCAGGTACACTTTAGAACAATGACATCATCCTCATTCCTGTGTCAGGTATGTCCTATTGTAATGTATATTCGGGATAATACAGTAGTATATACTCTGGCCTGTACTTGAGAGTTTGAGCGCTGGATAAGAAATTCATCATGGAGATGGTTCACAGCCAGGCACAAGTGTGAGAGACTTATGGGGGCCCTTTTTGGAAGTTACTGAATAAGTGTGAAAATGGACCATGACTCATTTGTCATGTTCAAAGCTCTCTCTTTGTTAAAGGTAAAGAAATCTTCTTGGGACTAGGAGTTGGCAACTTCTCTTTGGATATAGGGGGTTAAGACCTGCCAGGGAGATATAAAACCTTTGTGCGTCAGACCCTTTTGTAAAAATGTTTACGCACCACAGCTCTTCTGTATTCTGAGGGTCAGTCTTCATTCTGCCCCAGCTGTTATGAGTGTTTCCTTCCACATTAGATAAAATAATGTCCTGATGTCATCCTTAAATGTAACTACTTTTGATATTCAGTATCCAATATTCGTGTTCTGTAATTGCAAGATCTTGTTTAATTCATTGTTTATTTTTAAAATATGAACATGAGCAATTCTCTTTGTGTTAAGTTATTGTTGTAACTTTGTCTTTAGAACTTTTTTGCTTGGCCATATGAGAAAAAAAAAGTGTAACAGCTCACCTTGTCTTATAAAATCAATTAGAAATCAGCTCCATTGTTAGCCATAAGCATATGGCTTGGAGATTTTTTATTTTCTTTCTCCCCGAGGTGTGAAAGAATCACAGCTCCTGCTGATTTCATTACTGCTCAGCTGTCTCAGCTGTCTTTGTTACAAGTCTGACAGATGTGGAGATAAGTTAACTTGGGAGAGCACTAGGTGGTGCTAGAGGGCACCTATGTGTCATTGGTCTCAGTAATATAGCACCGAACAGCTGGAGAAGTGTTTGGTTGCAACACTAGGTTAAAGAACCTGTGGTCCCTATCTTGAATGGTATCTTAGGGTCCGCTGGTTACTGACCATATACCTAACCCTCAAGTGTCTTTCACTGTCTGAATGTGAAATGTATGTGAAATGTCATACATTTGAGAAGGAAGTTGTTGCCTAGGGGAAATCATACCATAGTAAACCCATTAAGGGACCTTCCACCAGTGGTGCTAAGATTGGAATGGAATCTACAGTGTGCTTTTCAAACGTGATGAGTGTGGCCAAGGCGGCAGCATGAGAAACAGTCGTTTTTAATGTGAATAATATACTCTAGAAATGTGGCTGATGGTTGCACGTTTTCTTGTTCCTATCAACCAGTGCTTGCTGCTGATCCCATTTTTCTTGTAGAGCACAGATAGTCTATGTCAGAGATGTGTGGCGGCGGCAGGTGAGGCAGAACAGCCCTGCCGGAGGCCCCCGGAAGATCTCTGCAGCCTAACCCGGGGATTGTGTGTGCGCCACCTGCTTGCACCTGAGGAAGTGGGTGGAGCGCGTGCGCGATCGCCAGGTCAGACTGTGGCGATCTTTCGAGGACTCCAGCAGGGCGGTTCTGCCTCACCTGCCGCCCCTTCACCGCACGTCCCTAGTCTGACGCATTCAGCCTGCCAGTGCTTCCCTCTTGGCCCATGCAGTGCCATGTGCTGGTGCCATGTGGTGAATCCTCCAGAGGCCAGTAATTTCAGGGAAAGGAAGAAAAAATGTGGGGGTTTTTTGGGGGGGGACGGACAACCAAGACAGGATAGGTATCGGACAAGCCTTGCATACAAAAATGGAGCATCTGGGTTCTCCTGCTGAAGGCATGGCCTCGCTCCTACATTAGTAATTTTTTAAAAGAGGAAAAACACAAGAGGCCTGATTGATTGGGGCAGTCTGGAAGTATTTCTAATTTATTAGAAAAACTGGAGAAAAATACTAAGGAAAATAATGTCCGATCCAGAATGTGCAGTGAGATACAGTCCCCAAATTGCACCCTAATCCAGCACCCCCTAGTTTACAGCCAGATGGCTCCCCAAAGCTCACAAGCAGGACCTGGGGCCCAGAGCCTTATCCCACCACGGTGCCTTCCCAGCAACTTAACCAGAGGCATGCACACATCTTTTGAAGCTTGTTTAGTTGAGAGAAAATAAATAAATATACCGGGAACATGAGAAAAGGTTGTAAAATAATACGTGGTGTGGTGAAAGTAGCCAAAAAGATCAAGTTTGGCGATGTTAGGCGCTCCAGAACGAACACAGGTAAACTAGCAAAAAACGCGGGAATCTTGTGTCTTGTAATATTGTATCTGGCCATGAAACTTTCTACACAATACTATAGCCAGAAATCTTTTTTTTTCTTCCCAAGGGCTACTTAAGTTCCGTGGAAAACAGCTGCAGTCCCCCCCCCCCCATTAAGATACTGCTCTGCAGAGAAAAGGCATGGGGACCTTTTGGACTGGTGGTGCTACTCTGTTTCAAGATAAGTGAGGAGGAAGGAAAAAACCCTCCGGCTGTTGTAGTTGGGAGCACTGTGGGACCCAGCACTGGGATTTCTCTGGCAGGAGGAGCAGGACCACTCAGGTGTTGCTTTTGAAATGTTTTCAAAGGACTTTAGGTAAGAAGTAGCACCAGGCTCAAGAGGAGGCAAAATTAGAAATTTGCCTACACTTGTTTGTTAATGTCTCTAGGCCAGGGGTGGCCAACCTTCCACCACGAGGGCCTCTCTGTTCTTAAGAGTTGTGTAAAACACAGAATCTTGACAGCTGCAATTGCTGATGGTGCTGCTCAAGCAGCTGCGTCTGCTGAAATGCCCTCACCTAGACAACCACTAAAGGGCCAGGCACTGGCGTCGCTGGAGGTGGGGCAGAAAGCTAAGTTCTGCAGCTTTCCGCCCCACCCTTACTCTCCGGTACGAGGTGCCCCGCCCCCTCGTCATAGGAGCCCGTCAGCGGAGAGAAAGCAACGTGCAGGGACTCTCCTGCGCGTTGCTTTCTCTCCGCTGACGGGCTCCTATGACGAGGGGACGGGGCGCCTCGTACCGAAGAGTAACAGTGGGGTGGAAAGCTGCAGAACTTAGCTTTCCGCCCCACCTCCAGCGACGCCAATGGGGCCAGGAGCATTCATGTTGAAAGGTTGGCCGCCCCTGCTCTAGGCCATTGTTAGTGGCCACTTCAGAAGCTCATGTTACATTAACAGCCCAACCCTATGGGTGCGATACGCTGACGGATCTACGGATCTGCTGTCTCCCCGCCCAGCAGCCGGTCACAGATCACCCACTGGAGTAGGTTAGGTGGCAGTACGGGCGAATAGGGGTGGGAGGGGGAGGAAGTCAGTGTTGAAGAAGTCGGTGTCTTGCATACACCAAGATCCTATCCCTCTTTCCCCGCCCTGAACCACCCCCTAAGTAAAGATTTTTACTCGCCTCTCCTGGGCCATCTGATCACCCCCTCCATAGCATGCAGCTTATACTCCGTCTGCAGCGCTGCATGATCTGGGTTGGCCGGGGATAGGATTGGCCTGTGAGGCTATAATCATATGCAGATTTACTTGGGAGTAAGTTCTGTTGATCCCGCCAACCTAGCAGTTCCAAAGCATGTCAATGTGAGTAGATAAATAGGTACCGCTTGCGGGAAGGTAAACAGCGCTCCGTGTTCCAGCTGCAAGCTACGCGCTGCGGCAAGGAGAGTCATGCCGGCCACATGACCACGGAGGCGTCTTCGGACAACGCTGGCTCTTCGGCTTTGAAATGGGGATGAGCACCACACCCTAGAGTCGGACACGACTGGACTTAATGGTCAGGGGATACCTTTACCTTTACCTAAGTTCTGTTGAACTCAGTGGGACTTACATCTGACTAAATACGCATAGAACCATCATGGATGGGCCATATCGCTTTGTGTTCGTTAGGGTCCATTGTTAGCATACAGAAGGTGCCAGTTTGTGTGAACACCACTAGCTAGATGGACCAATGGTCTCGCTCAGTATAAGGCAGTTTCCGACAGTTACCTATGTAATACACCTCTTAATTTATTGGGGATTTTAAAAATTCTTTTTTTTTCTTTTCATTTCTGATATATTTGGTTTGAAATTATTGCAGCCTCCTTCAAGGGTTTGGGATGAGATGTGCTACATCTTTAAAAAAAAAAAGAAGTATAAAATGTTCCAAAATAAAAATAAGTGGCAGGAGAGGATAAACACTGTAATGTGGTCTTTGTAACCCTGTAATCTACACTTTGATTTTTTGGCTGTATAGTCTTAGTGGGGTGTAACTATGGGGCTGTGGCGATGCGGATGTCATGACAAGCTTGACCCCCCCCCCCCACACACACACACACCATTGCTCTCCACTCCCTCCTGCTGCTTCCACCACTACCAGGCTGGTCAATCAAGAGAGGAGTTCAGGAGGACTGATGGGGTGGAATTGGCTCTGAAAATGATCCAATTTCTTCCCAATGTTCTGGGGAAGAAATAGAATCACATCTGAGTTATTCGGAGGCAAGCAGGGGTGGAGAGTAATCTCCCATCTCCACTTGCTGCCCTCCTATCTGCTGAGCCATGGTGGCCTCTGACAAGGTTGGTATTGTGAGCTCTCTCTGGTTGATTGTTGTCTAGCATGCAGGGGAAGGGTATCGTTGGGCAGCGCAATTCTATGTAACTCTTGCACCGGTGTAACAGTCGATCCACCGGTGTAAGTGCACTTATGCCCATGTAACTTGCCATACATCAATGAACACAGGACGGACACCAGCATAACCCCTCTCGGACACGGCGCATGCACAGTTTAGACGCAGGACAGACGCCAGTGCAACTCCGCCGGTGCAGGGAGCATTCTGGAGGCGGACACCCTCAGAATGCCCCCTGAGCCGGCGGAGTTGCGCTGGTGTCCGTCCTGCATCCAAACTGTGCGTGCACGGTGTCCAGGAGGGGTTACGCTGGTTTCCATTTTGCGTCCATCGGCTTACGGCAAGTTACACTGGCATAAGTGCACTTACACCGGTGGATCTACTGTTACACCGGTGCAAGAGTTACACAGGATTACACAGTGTTATGATGTCACTATGGCATTTGTGCCGTTACTGCATGTTGAGTATTTCCTTCCATGCATGGTTCATGTGGAAGTTAGTTTGCATCACCACGATTTACGGCTCGTTACATAGCTGCTGCTCGCTTTTCTAGCGATTCCTGTTCTTTTCTATCATATGTATGTTGATGTTAGCCCTTCTCTCTTTTGTTTAACAGTAGCGAAAGTCAGCATAGCCTCTTTGGAGATATCCAAGCTCACTGAAGGTGTATAACTAGTATCTTGGAATCTGGGATGCATGTTACCACTTTGTCAAAGCTAAGCGGTTGTGCTTGAAGGCAAGGTGGGCAGCCACATGACAAGTTAATTGAAACCTGACCTTTGTCAGATATTGATATTGAAAGTGTCATGCATACGTATTGTAGTATCACAGTATCAAGTCCCTCTCTCTACCCTTTCAACACTGAAATGTTTAATCATTCCATCATTTCCAGTACTCTTCTCCCTTGCTCCCCCCCAGACCATGCGGATTAGTTCTCAAGCACTGTAATGCATGTCTCTCCTAATGTGTTGAAAACAAACACACACCCATCATAACCTGCCTGTCTCACTGTAGCAAAAGTGAAAAGATTCAAATCCCCTTTGATTCCTCTTTTGGAGGGGATTTGAATCCCTTTTCCGTTTTGGGGCCTCCCGTTCTTGCTGGGCCGCTGGTTACACTGGCACAAAAGTTAAGTCAGATTGCGTTGTAAGCTTCTTTTGTCAAATGTTCACTGAATTTTGTTATGATTTTTTTGTTGTTGGGTTGGATCCCCCCCCACACACAAATGTCTGATGAACATGTATAGATCTCAGAGGTCAGATTCTATCCAGAAAACATTTGTTCTCCAGCCTGTATGAGGGAGAATAACTGGGACAGCATGCCTTTTCCTCTTACAATTACTCTGCAGAATGATTAAACTTTAATTCTAGTAGTTGATTTCATTAAGAAGTTATTGGGCAGGCCACAGAATACATTCAAACCCTGATGACTACAGGGAAGTTATCAGGGAGGAACAAAGGTGGTGAGGTGAAAAAAAAACCCTGCCCTATACTTGTTGAACATGGTCAAAAATCCCCAAAGAATTTTCTACCTCAGGATAACCCTGACAAGGCAACAGGACACAGGTATCAACAGCCCAGTCTTGTGTGCTTCCAGACCAGAGGCATCTGGTGGGCCACTGTGAGATACAGGAAGCTGGACTACATGGGCCCTTGGCCTGATCCAGCAGGGCTCTTCTTAGCTTCTTAGGAGCTGTCCAGCTCCGTAATCTGGGCTGCTGATACTGTTTCTTGTCTGATATGATGGGACTCCTCCCATATTGCAATCTGCTCATCTCAAGATTGGCTTCAGGTCTCCTACAGCTGCACAACCACTCTGACTCCATGTTTTGTATGTTAGTGACAGGGGCTTTGCCCAGAGCTAGGTACGTGTCAGTACCCTGTGTCAGTGTAATTGTTGCTAGTTGAAGCCTGGACAGTAAGTTTCCAAGGCATTAGGTCCTTCATAGGGTAGGAGGTGTGGTCTGGAGGTTGAGCTTTCACCTTGCCTGAAAAAGCTAAGCAAGATCAGTTGCTTGGATGGGTGGCTGAGGGGCAGCTGGTGTGTCATGTCTGTGCAGAGGAGTGGAGTGCGGAGGAGTCACCTCTCCCCCATAACATTCTTGAGAAGCCAGTCTGAAGCTTGGTTACAGCTGCCTGTGTGAGCTTGAAAAGTGCAAGAACTGGCAGCCAGGATGATATCTGCACTAAGAAGGGAAACACCTGGAGAAATGGAGGTTCTGTGAGATTTTCTCATAGAATATTATTGTAAAAATCTCATTGAAAAATGGATCTATGTTCAACCTATCTATGGTAAACTGCCTTGAGTCTATTGAATCTATTGAGAAAGGTGGTATATAAATATCGTAATTAATTAATCAGTCAATGAATTAATGAAGTGGCCCCATTGCTGTAGCAGACAGCCTCTGATTGAACTGAGATTATACCGTTTTTCCAAGGATAATAAATGGTTGACTAATGAAAGAAGAAGGAATAAATAAATCCAGCATTAAACATCTGGTGATAACTAAACTCACCTTTACTGCAGTTAAGGGGTTTTATGAATCGAAAGCAACATGTATACACACATAGCAAACAATGGCTTTTCTTCCAAGTGTCTGTTCCATTAATGCAAGTGCCTTCTGTGTGGAGGGGCAGGGTGATATTTGCCGATCTCCCTGTTCCCCCCCCCCCATCGGTGTGCATGTTTTGAAGGGCCAGGGACTATTCTCTGTAATTCACTTTGATTGGAACCTCTCAGCAACAGGTGAAACCTGTAATCAGCTGGTGTGCATATTAATGGTGCATTTATGCGCCTTTGGAAGTTTGGGTTGTCAGAGCCTATCCGGGCCTGTTCAGGCCTGTATGCATCATCTCCTCTTGTTTTGCTTTCTGCTGCTTATTATTCATATATAACTCTGCCAGTTGTTCATGGGGGAGACTTGGTGAAGCACAGGTGACGTTTCAGGCCTACTTTTCGGTCACTGGGCGCTTTACAGATGTTTTGAAAGGTGATGCTGAGCTTTTCAGCTGCCTCAAATTCATGTTGTTGTTTTGGTTTCTGCTGTTAGTTAGATGTGAATAACTTTGTGAGTTGATAATGGGAGAGGCTCAGTGAAGCATTTCAGCATCCTAAGATGCACACCTCATAATCAGTACCACTCAGCGTCAGCACCTCAGACAGGAGTAGATGGTGCTGAAGTAATTATTCCTCGGGGGGGGACCCCTGTTTTTACTGGAGGCACATGTTTCTAGCTATTTGTCAAGGGTGAAGGTGGTATCTCCCCCACCTTTGAGGCTTCCAGGGAGAACGTCTGGCTCCAGCCCTTGAGAGGCCCTTCAGTTAGGTACCTCTCTGCTGAGGCTTGCAGCAAGCAGGTCCCATTGAAAAAAAGTTTTTTTTTCCCTCACCAGCTATTTACAGGGTACTCAAAGTTCAAGGAGGTGCCCCTCCTCTGAGGCTCCGAGGAGGACTTCTGGCTTCAGCCCCTGACAGACTCTTCAAATTAGGTACCTCTCTGCATGGCAGGTTTCATTGAAAAATAGTTTCCCCCCCTCCAGCTATTTACAGGGTAAGGTCAAGGAGGTACCCCCTCCTCTGCTGTGCAAGACTTAACAACAGCTAGAGCTGTGTGCTCAGTGAAGGAAAAAGTTGTTGAGATGCTGAGGTGAGGCCTACTTCTGAATATGATTTTTATAAGCATCTCAAAATCAGCACCCCAGACAGAAAACCATGGTGCTGATGTTGAGAGATGGTGAGGGGTGCTGCTGGTGAGCTGGTGAGGTGCCTCGGGCCAGATAACAGTGAATTAACTCCCTTGGACATGACTCGGTGTACCTCAGAGGAACAAGGAAACAGTTTTCCTGAAATTCTACATGTGTTTGGCATCCCTCAGCATCAGCACCTTGGACAGAGTGGCCTGGTGCAAATGGTGAGGAGTGCTGGAGGTGAGTATCGAACTGTTGAGGTGCCTCAGGCCAAGCCCCTTGGCCTGCACAGCTGGCAGAAGTCCGGAAAACTGATTGTACCTCAATGAAACAAGATTTCAACCAGACAACTACCAAATTTTGTAGTAAATAAGGCTGCAATCCTATAGGCTTTCCTGGGAATAAGGAGTAAGCCCTATTGACCATTGGGAGGGACTTACTTCTGGGTAGACAGGCATAGGAGTGTGCTGTGAATTCTCTTTTGTGCAACTGTAATGTTTCAAAGTAAGGCAAAGCAGCATTCTTTGACAGCTACAATGCAAGTCAATGGAACTTTGGACCCATCTGATTCCCAAAGGCGCATAAACCCACCATTTTTTCCAGGTATATAGAAACACCTGGAATTATTTCTGGCGGCATAAATCTCTAAATTGAGGTCCCCTGACACGGATTACACACACACACACACACACACACACACACACACACACACACACACACAAAAAAAATCCCAGAAAATTTTACTTTTTTTCTACCCTTGGTCCCCAACGGGTTTTAATTCTGCCTTATGTAGTCTTGTTCCATGAGGTCCCTTAATTCCCTGGAGCAGATGTTCAGTGGGCACAGAAGGCTGGTGTGCAAAGGAGGCGGTGGGGAAATTTGCTTCTGCAACCATCCTTCTGCACATGTGACTTAGGATACAAGCCAAGATGCATAGCTGCCTCTGCCTCAGTGGGGCACATGACTCTCCCTTTCTGCATTGGGGCACTGGTTTCTTGCTATCAGGAGTATGACCTGAAATTCTATTATTGCTGCTATCAGAAGCTGTACTGTAGGTTCTCTCTAGTTAAATGACATATTCAGAAACTGCTTATAAAGTATCTAGCAGTGCAATTCTAAGCAAATTTACTCAGAAGCTTACTTCTGAGTTCCATTGAGTGCAGTGGAACTTCCTCTCTAATAAGTGTGCTTACAATTACAGTCGGGCAGCCCAATCCTACCTACTGTAATTCCTACTGTGCCAATGTAGCCACACCAGCGGGATGCACAATGTATCCCATGGGGGAGTTTCAGACCCCAAAAATCTCCGGATAAGGGATCATTTGTTCCCTTGGCTGGGGGTAGGCCTCTGCCACCTGCATGGGTCTACTCAGGTCTGCGCCAGCTACTTTGCTGGCACAAGTCCAAGCAGACCCAGGAAGGCGGCTCAAGGCTGGGAAGAGGGATAGAATATCGGTGGTGCCACTGCCGCCGATATCGTCCCCTTTCTGGCCTCAATCCGCCCCCACCGTGCCCCATCTCCTCTCCATTCCGCTGTCTCCCCTCCCCGTTCCACCCACCCCCTGCCTCCACCTCTGTTAGACTTACCTTCCTGGGTATGGTGGTGGTCCTCCTGCGCTGCCACCAACTGTGGAGGAAAAATCTACATAAAACTGTGGATTTATGGAGGAAAAGTCCATCACAGCTTACGAGCCATGATGGGGATAAGCAACCTTCTGGTTGTAGGAGTAGGTTTTCTCTGTGCCAGGTGCAAGGGAGTGACGACAGGGTACAGGTATCTTGTTGTCTTGTGTGCTCCCTGAGGCATCTGGTGGGATGCAGGAAGCTGGACTAGATGGGCCTTTGGCCTGATCCAGCAGGGCTCTTCTTATGTTCTTAGATTTGAGAAGGTTTAGAGTCCAATCCTATCCTTGAGATATGCAGAATAATCTCCATGGACCCTTGCACAATGACAGCCCCACCAATGTAGAAACCTGCTCACCGACAGATGCACCACAGGTATCTGTCGGAAATATGCTGCTCTGATGTAGCCGAGATGTCAGGCAGACACCAACGCAACTGCTGGCGGAGAGGCCAAAACAGGGAGGAGATTGGGGCATGATGTAGGTGGGATGAGGAGTCGACATACACTGTATCGTAACCCCCTTCAGATACTTGAAATGCCCCCAATGCCAGAAAACACTACACCAGGAGTGCCCAAACTTTGGAGCCCCTGTACCCCCTACATGGGCCTTCGGTTGCCCCGCGTACCCCCGGACTGGCAGCCCCTGACTACCCCCTGTTAGTATATTTTTTCCGGGTTGCCGCGCAGGCGGGTCCTCCTGCTTGCACTGCAACCTGGAGGGAAAGGCTACAGCTCTGCTGAATCAACAGGGCTGTAGCTTTTTTTTCTGGGTTACAGCGCAGGCGGAGTGCCATGTGCTGCGTGACGGAGTGAGCTCCCGTCTCCTGTCCCAGCTCCTGCCAACCTAGCAATTCGAAAGCAAGAAATTGCAAGTAGATAAATAGGTACCACTGCAGCAGGAAGGTAACAGTGTTCTGTTATTCATGCCATCCACATGCCCACGGAAGCGTCTTCAGACAGCGCTGGCTCTTCGGCCTTAGAAACGGAGATGAGCACTGCACCCTAGAGTCGGACACGACTGGCTTTCGAGCAGGGGATACCTTTACCTTTACTTACACACCAACCCCAGTACTAAAGCCTCTGCCAGGGAGACTGCAGCTCAGATGAGAAGATGTGTGGCTCAGGGCTATACCTCTCTGGTCTCTGAAAGAAGAACTTTGGTGATGGGAGCCATGGTGAAAGGGCACTTGATGCACATTTTGTTAACACTTGTCTTCTCAGAATTCCTATTGCAGGTATTCTGCCCCAGGTGGTCTCCACAGACAGACTTCCAGCTGGAAACTTTATCTCATCACCCCAACAGGTAAGCAACGTGGGGGTGGGGGGAGGGAATTCCATGCTGCTGTGTATTAATGCTTCATCCCCCTCTTATGTCTCTCTGCCCCTCCAGGATTATTGCATGTACCTTTGCTATCAACCGTGTTGACTAACCATCCCTTCCTTTTGCAACAGCTAAGAGCTGGGAATATCTGCTCCTTTCCGTGGAATGCCAGGGACTGCAACTATTGCTACTGATGGCCAAACACTCATCAGAACCTCTTTTGTTTTTCAGGGCTACACCATTGCCACAGAGGGGTGAACAGTGGTGCACTCCCAGGAGAGGGAAAGGTAATGTTCTAATCCACCACGATCTTGCTTCCTACAGGGCACCAGTGCATGTATACTCTGGTGGCACTACCCTCCCTCACAAACACCGAGTATGCATCTCAAGCCAGAAAACAGGTGTGGCTGATGCTGTTGTATATTGTTTGTTACTGTCTCTGTGTTTCTCCTTGCCCCCCACAGGCAGCTGTCTCACAGGTGAGGACATCATGCAGACCCCAAGTGATGCCTATAGTCTGCCTGCCTGTAGTGACCAGTGTGAACCCAGGCTGCTGCTCGGTGAGGTTGCCAACCTACTCCTGCCAATCAGGCCCCTGTGGCTTTGCAAGCTCCACAGCAGACCGTGAGCAGACTGGTGCAGCCGGACCTCACCAGCACCTGCTACTTGGCTGTCTGTTGGATAACTGTCAGTGGCAGAAGAGTCCTGCTGGGAGGAGATGGCTGGCAGCTCCATGTGTCTGTTTCTCTTTCAGATGCTGCTGTATCACTGATACTGTCCAATAAAAACCATGACTGGATCACACTTGTTTTTACTTGGTTAGCAGATAGGGATCCCTCCTTCCCACCTTAGTTGTTGCTGGCCCCAGGGTGGGTCTCTGCAGTGCGAGGGGCCTCTCTGCTCCCAGAGTCTGCAGCATCCTCACTCTGGGATTTCTTGGGCTCCGGGTGGGGGGAGGCTCTCCTCAGTGATCATGAGCCGCCTGTTCTCTGCTGCCATAGTATATGATGGGCAGCCGCAGGGGAACAGGAGGGGCAGCATACCAACAGCCACACCGGCAGGTGCCAGCAATGGGCATGGGGTGCATGTGGGTGTGGTTAGCTAGGTAGGCCACTGCAGGAGCCACCCTCTGTCACATGCCAGCCTAATGATCGGCCCATGCAGTGCCCCTGTTGATAGGTCCTGTTGATGATGCAAGGTGTTAAATGCCAGGTGAGGTGGTCTTGGCCTGTCTCATGCTGTGGCTGCGTGGAAGAGAACAGCTTTGTGGAGAAGCTGGTGTGGGTTTCAGACCTGCCTCCCCTTCTTTTTGTGCCTGCCATGGGTGTTTCCTGTCAGTCATGGAAAAGGTGAGTGTCTTGCTAGTTAGGGCACATCCCTTGGCTGAGATCATACCCATCTTGCCTGGCTCCTGGCCTGTGTCTTTGTGCAGTGTGCTGTCAGCACCCTGCTTTGTTTGAGTACTGTTCTCACAGTGGAGAGATGTGTACAACTATATGCTCCAGAGACTGGTACTGGGTCATGCACTATCCTATCCTTGAGATATGCCAGTGTATGTACATATTTTCATGTAAAATAATGGATAGAACAGTGAATTGAAAAGGCTTGCAGAACTGTAGCCATTGTTTCACAGGCAGAAACAACAAGGCAGGAAAAAAAACTAAACAGAGGTCTAGTAAAAGTAGGAGAGAGCAACCCTGTTTCCGCCCTTGCCCCTCCACCTCCTCCAACAGGGGGAGCTCAACATCAAAGAGTGAGGTATGGCAAGTTGGGGTTCATCCTGGATCAAGAGAACACACTTGCTTAAATATGCTACAGATTTCCTTTATTACAGTTGTGAATCATACACTGCATCAAAGTCCTTCCAATGTTGGACCTCTGACCCCCCCCCATTCCTTTCACTGGGGCGTTCCTGGGGTGCTTGCTCAGAAAGACCCTCTTCTCCCCAGGGGGTTGCTTGGGAGGAATGGCCATGCCCAAGGACTGTAGCAGGTGGCCTTGAGAGTCACCAGAGCTGGCAGCCAGACCCCTGGCCCATTTAACCCTGGGGTAAACTCATGATCCAGGCCTGCGAGTGGCACGATTCTGCCACCCCTTATGTCTTCTCCTCACCTGGCTCCCTCATCTTCCAGCCCTTCCTTGTCTCTCAGCTCCTTCTGCCCCTTCCCTTGCGCCAGGCTTCATTCATGTTCCTGCCTTCCTCCAGTCCTTCTGTGTTCTCTTCCTTTTATCTTCCTTCTTCCACCGCTGGTACTTCCTTCTGACTCCCTCCACTCTCTTCATCTCACATCTGCCTCCTTGCACTCTGCTCGTCTTTGTGCATCTCCCCTTCCTCGTGTTCTCTGCCTGCTTCTCTTCTCCCTCTTCATCTGTCCCTGCCCTGCGGCTATTATAGCCAGGCCTCTCAGCTGGCTCCACTCCCTCCCAATCACAAAAGTGTGCTCCCTGAGGCCGCTGGTGAGAATCTGGACTAGATGGGCCTTTGGCCTGATCCAGCAAGGCTCTTCTTATGTTCTTATGTAATCAGCTGCCCCAGCCATCCAGCTTAGTCTCGCAACAGCTCCATGGCATCAGGTGATGGGCATTCTCAGTAGGAAGAGCTCCATGACTCTGCAGAGTGCCAGAGAACTCCACAAACCCACCAGCTTTTAACCAAGTGACAAGATAGGCTACTGCTCCCCCTTACTGGTGGAGGCCAACATTCACACCTTTTCTAACTATATTTATTTTTAAAATGTATACCCCGCCTTATCCCATAAGCCCCGCCCAAGGCAGCTTACAACAAAGTATATTTGGGCCGGCTCTGCTCACATGCTGTCACTCTTCCAGCAGTGTTCAGAATGGTTTCCATTTTCTTTCCAGTAGTCCAGCTTTCTGTTCCCGCATTGTACTGATTTAGAGATTCATATCAGCTGTAAGAGAAAAATCTGATGCCATTGCAATCTTTTTCCTTAACAATGAGGCAGTGTAAAGGATGCATTAAAATATATACTCTGTTTACTAAGAGCGTAAGCCTATTGTTACTATAGCTACTGAAGCTATGATTCACCTGCAACAAAAATATACATCAGCAGCTACCTGCTGTTTTTGTTGAGCACTATGCTTTGACTACAATTATACAGTTCAGTGATAGCTTCAGAGGTACAACATTGAAAGTTTAGGTGGGAAGCAGAGGGGAAAATGTATCCTTTGGGTGGTAACACTTGCATGCCATTTTTGCGGCATGGTGCCACCTTGTAATGGCTTTGCCATCATGGGCTGCCTGTACTTTATCCATAAGAAGATTGCATACAAACTGCTCTGGACACTTAAATGCGCTCTCTCTCTCTCTCGTGTGTGTGTGTGTGTGTGTGTGTGTGTGTGTGTGTGTGTGTGTGTGTGTGTGTGTGTGTGTGAGTGTGTGTGTGGCATGCAGTGGTTACTTAAAGGTTAACTTGAGGTACAAATAAATCCTTAAATTGGAAAGATCACTTACAAAATGGTTAAATAGGTGCTCACTTAATGCTAAGGTACATTTTAGGCCACAGGCTGGGTGGCTACATTTGTGCCTCACCAGAGCCATACTGAGTAGGGTTACCATATTTTTCAAACTTCAAACCGGGACACCCCCCCCATACCCCCCCCCGAGGTAAATAATTAATTAATGTCAAAGCAACGAAAAAGCAAGGCCAAAGAACCACAACCAATCGTAAACCACAACGAAAAAGCCATCAGAAACAGCCCAAACCAAACGCAAAGTACCCTCCACAACGAAAAAGCAATTCTAAACCACAACGAAAAAGCCATCAGAAACAGCTCAAACCAACCCCCAAATACCCTCCACCACGAAAAAGCAATCTAAACCACAACGAAGAAGCCATCAGAAACAGCCCAAACCAACCGCAAAGTACCCTCTAGCACGAAAAAGCAATTCTAAACCACCACGAAAAAGCAGAAAAAACAAGCCTAAATGTCACAATAAAGCAGAAATCCACCTAAGAAATCCTTTTAATGAACAAATTATCGTAGAAAGCAAAGCACGGCCGTTTTTTAAAAAATAATTAATTAATAAAGTAAAGGGGGCGCGAAGCGCCCCCTCTTGCCTTGCGCAGCGCGTCCGAAATTTTTAAATAAATAATTTTTAAATAATTAAGTAAGTAAAGGGGGTGCGAAGCGCCCCCTCTTGCCGCGCGCTGCGCGGCTGAAATTTTTAAATAAATAATTACTATTTCTATTAAAAATATATATTTAAAAATTACGCTTACCTGGTCGCTGGTCGGCCCGAGGTTGAGAAGCAGGCTGTGCCTCCCAGCGGCTCCGTGCAACACGGGCAAGAAGCAGGCTGTGCTTCTCCCGGTGCCGCTGGTCTCGCAGCCGCACCGGGAGAAGCACAGCCTGCTCGCCTGCATTGCTCCTGGAGCTCGCGCAACACGGGCAAGAAGCAGGCTGTGCTTCTCCCGGTGCCGCTGCGAGGCCAGCGGCACCGGGAGAAGCACAGTCTGCTCGCCCGCGTTGCGCGAGCCTGCTAGAGGCTCACGCTGGCCGGGCAAGCAGGCTGTGCTTCTCCGGTCTCCCAGCGGCACCGCATGGAGCCGCTGGGAGACCGGAGAAGCACAGCCTGCTTGCCCGGCCAGCACGAGCCTCCAGCAGTCTCGCGCAACACGGGCAAGCACTGTGCTTCTCCTGGTGCGGCTGCGAGACCAGCGGCACCGGGAGAAGCACAGCCTGCTCGCCCGCGTTGCGCGAGCCTCAGGGAGGTTCGCGCAACACGGGCAAGAAGCAGGCTGTGCTTCTCCCGGTGCCGCTGCGAGACCAGAGGCACGGAGAGAAGCACAGCCTGCTTGCCCGCGTTGTGCGAGCCTGCTAGAGGCTCGCGCTGGCCGGGCAAGCAGGCTGTGCTTCTCCGGTCTCCCAGCGGCACCGCATGGAGCCGCTGGGAGACCGGAGAAGCACAGCCTGCTTGCCCGGCCAGCGCGAGCCTCCAGCAGGCTCGCGCAACGCGGGCAAGCACTGTGCTTCTTCCGGTGCCGCTGACGACCGGGAGAAGCACCTGCTCGCCGCGCCGCCATCTTCTTCTTTTTTTTTTTTTAATTTCAAACTTCCCGGCATCTTGGGTCACGAAATCTCGCGTGATCCAAGATGTCGGCGCCCAAATCTCGTGAGGGCATCATGCCCTCACGAGATTTGGGCGCCGACATCTTGGATCACGCGAGATTTCGTGACCCAAGATGCTGCCCGGTATGTTTAAAATTAAAAAAAAAGATGGCGGCGCCCATTCGTCCCCCGGGACACGACCGGGAATCGGGTCCGATTTCCGGGACTGTCCCGGCAAAACCGGGACGAATGGTAAGCCTAATACTGAGCCACTATAAATTTGGCAAACTTTAGACTTAAGTCTTCTGATTTTAAAGTGGGAGTCTTCTAGTCTCTATTTTCTAAAGAAAATATTTATTTACCCAGCGTGTAATTGGTTTGTGGAACTCCTTGCCACAGGGGGTGGTGATGGCACCTGGCCTGGATGCCTTTAAAAGGGGACTGGACAGATTTATGGAAGAAAAGTCCATCACAGCTTATAAGCCATGATGGGGATAAGCAACCTCCTGGTTGTAGGAGTAGGTTTTCTTTGTGCCAGGTGCAAGGGAGTGGCGACAGGATACAAGTATCTTGTTGTCTTGTGCTCCCTGAGGCATCTGGTGGGGCCACTGTGTGATACAGGAAGCTGGACTAGATGGGCCTTTGGCCTGATCCAGCAGGGCTATCCTTATGTTCTTATAGTCTGCTCAAGACGTGAGTTGCTCATATCTGCAGACTCCAGGAAAAAACAGCTCCTCTGACCTCTGTTGTACTATGGAGACAGACAGACAGACAGACAGACAGACAGACAGACAGACAGACAGACACACACACACACACACACACACACACACACACACACACAAGTGCTCGTTTTGTTTTGTTTTCCTCAACCTGGCTGGGCTATAAATACTTCCAATGCAGGTCTGGGCAATAACCAGATTTTTGCCTGTGTGGCACCATTTTCTTTTAACTTATCTCCATGTACCCACTTCCTGCTACTCTCTGCTTGCATTTCCCTATTCTCCCCCCCCCCCCCCCCCCGCAATTCTGCCTGGACATGAGTATGAAATGCGCATACATGTTTCACCAGGAACTCACTGATTCGGGAGTAAATTCCCACTTTACTGGGGCAATTTTAGGGATGCAAACAACACATGGGCAAAGAATAAAACTTGCTCTCCCTGTGTGCCCCGTTTCCTATTGGGATCTCTGCTAGGTAAAGATATCCCCTGCTTGAAAGCCAATTGTGTCCGATTCTAGGGTGCGGCGTGCTCATCTCCGTTTCTAAGGCCGAAGAGCCAGCGCTTAGAGCTCCGCCCCCACTGCAGCGACGCCAGTGCATTTCCCTACATGCCTAGTTGGACCCTTAAGAAAACAGGCACTCATAGAAACAAATAGAGGTGGTGGACTATCAGGCAGAGAGGCACCTGGGTGGGATGGCAAAAATTCAGGACTGAATTTCACCCATTGGCCTTTAATTGCTTTTCACTGGGTAAGATAGCATTTCCACCAAAGTGCAAACTAGTGTAAATAAGATTGATATTTCCTAGTTGATGATGGCCGATATCCTAACATTAGAAGAGTCGTTAAGAAATCAGCTTCTCGATTAAACAGATGACCACGGCAATCGCTACAGTGAAAGAACACACTGTGCCCCTCTTTTTTAATATTGGGTTTTGTAAGCCTTGATGGTTACTAAGAATTAATTTTGTCTTTCAGGATTAGCAATAATCTATACTTTCTTTTACAAGAAAGAAGCAAGGTTCACCAGGTTCACAGCACCTTGGAGGATAGACTATGTTTAAAACAGATCTATTTTCTTTTAGTCTAACCTTGTCTGGAAGATATAGGAAAACTAATTTGCCTTATTTACATATGGCACAGTCTATCCAGTATTCAAGGGCCTGTCGGAAACAGGAACATTGTGCATTTCCATGGTAACAGATGGCATGCTGACAGTATCTGGCTCGTTGCAGCTTCGTCTAGGCAGGCCAACAATTAATCAGCCATCTACATGCACAAAATTCTTTGTGAGTGAATGGCACTGCTCCTCTGTAGTGTTGCTGCCTGGGCTTTCACAATTTGTGTATTCCTGCAGGGCGAAGTACTTTTTGTCTCTCGCATTTGTATTTCTCTTAGCTTGAAAAAATGATCCTGATCCTTAAAAAGAATGTGGAAATGGGGGGGGGGGGAGAGGGATTCTGCACCATTAATTTTAAAATGATGTGTATTCTTTTTCTGGGAGGTGTAAAACAAGGTGGGATTCTGTTTCTTTTGCCTGTCCTTGAAGTTCTACCCCCACCTCCGCCCACAACCATTCTTGTTTCTTAATGTGTTTCCTCAGTATATTCCTAGAATGGACAAATTTACATTGCTGGAAAGCACGGGATACTGCTTCTAACAGAGAATATTGCAGATGAACTCTTATTTTAAATCCAGGCCAAGTTTCTGGTCCTCGTTGGTTTTTTTTGGGGGGGGGGGGACTCATGCAAGGTGTGTTTGACAGCCTTAGAAATGTGTGCAGATCTCGTACTCCTTTCCATATTGGCCCTTTATAAGGACCAAAAGGAGGGCTGCACTCGCCCAAAAGTTCAAGAAAAGGGGAACACGTATTCCATGGATGCAAGATTAAAAAAATTATTGAACATAAAACCCCAGTGTGTACACATTCAAATTATGCTCTTCTTAGTGAATACTTATGGAAATAAAATGGATATATAAAATTACATAAAACTTCACATATCATATAAAATTAAAACGTGTTTATGTATTGCCCAATAAGTACTAATTTATTATATTAGTCTTTCTCTAAGATACACAAAATGTTTGCAAAACATCGTATTAACAATTTTATCAAATACGTTAATATTCTTGTACAAATTGTTTCACGTGGGGAAAAAAATACAAGTCACACTTTTGCTTCCTGAAATGCCACATCATTAAAGATCCCTTCAACTACAACTGGGGAGAGAAATACCTTCTAATGTCCAGAGATAACTATATTTGATTTGAATAATTATAACCATCCTCATTTAAATAATGAAGGATTTAAATAAGATTGTCACCTTACATCTTTGCATCAAGTGACACAATCATTCCCATAGGCAGCTTAAGTACAATCTTTAAACGTGTAGCCTCCCATTACTAAATCCTTAGGTCTCCTGTAAGATTTATTCTGCACCTTCAGAAGAGATAGGATTAAGAGTGCTTCTGATAGAAATTCACTTCACTTTTGGGAGAATTGTTTTAAAATGGAATATTTGACTTATCAGCCTGATAAGTCAAATATTCCATTTTAAGTCAGCAATCCCTTTCTCAAAAATAGAATGGATGCTTCAGTATTCTGTAAAGAAAACCACATCTTTATAAACAAAATACTCTATAGAACAATCCTGTGCATGTCTACTCAGAATTAAGTTCCACTGAATCCAATGGTAAGTGTGTATAGGAGCGTGGTCTTACAACACAATCCTATACATGTTTACTTGGAAGTAAGTCCCATTTTATTCAATGGAGTTTACTCCCAGGTAAGTGTGTTTAGGATTGCAGCCTAAGGCTGCAATTGAACACAGTGGGATTGAGTAGACATGTATATGATTGCACCAATAGACTTATTTCTCACAACTTTTTGAATTACCGTATAACTATCCTGCACATCTCATCTAGCCATTACTTATATCACTGGCAATGGATAAGGACTCTCTTCCTTTTCGGTTTGTTTGCTAGTAGCCTCATCAAGCAGACACACAGTTCTTCTGTACTCCCTTTGTCAGGCAAACTCACCAAAATTCTTTTGTATTTTCCCAGCTGTTCACTCCATCCTTCTGAAGCAGTTGTATGTCAAATACAATTCATTACTGTGAGGCTGAAGGGGCTGCTTTGGTACTTAACCCTTGTAGTTCTGAATCCTTACATTTCCCTCCTTTCTAACATTGGCATATGTACCGGTATCTTGTCCTTTTCCCAAAACACATTCAGCTCAGATTTTTAAAAATCTCAGAAAAAAATGTATAACTCACTACAACTTCCACAGGCCATGAAAGGAACAAACTATCCTGATTACTGATGTTTATTATTTGTTTTGAGGCTAAGCAAAATATGGCTACTGAGAACAGATGCATTGGGTTCATGGTCCGAATCTGGCCTGTGGACCATCAGTTAGCTACTACTCCCCTAAAATTGTAGATCAGAAGTGCAATGGACTTCCCAGAGAAGACACACAGCACAATCTTGTGTAAGGATCCGGCT
Organism: Plestiodon gilberti rubricaudatus; assembly: GCA_026170595.1. Taxonomy (NCBI): domain Eukaryota; kingdom Metazoa; phylum Chordata; class Lepidosauria; order Squamata; family Scincidae; genus Plestiodon; species Plestiodon gilberti. The sequence goes on along the minus strand of JANXHW010000003.1, from coordinate 8,937,159 downwards.
GGTGGCCCATGGCCGCCGGCCAAATACTGAGCCCAGGCTGCCCGGCACACACCGGGCCGGAGGTCTACACAGGGAAGGTCCCCTTCGTCCCCTTCCCTGGATGTAAACCAGGGCCAGCTGGATAGGTCTCCTTGGATTTCTGCCAGCTAAATAGCTGGCGGAAGTAGAGGAGGCCATGTAACGGCATAGCCAGCCTGTCGGGGACGGGGATATGGCAGACGCCATCCCCCGCCCCCTCCCGAGCTGGCTAGGCCAATGGCCCCCCTCCCTCCTGGGCCGGACTGTACACGCGGCCGGCGGCGGAGGACTCACCTTCTGTTGCCGGCTGCATGCTTGTCCCAGCGCCGGAGGGAGGGAGGGAGGCCTTGCACAGGCCTCCCTTACTCCAGAGTTGTTGCGAACATGCTTTACGGCCCGTTCGTAACAGCTTCCGGCGATGGAACACTCGTTCCGTTGCTGGCTGCTTTTCCAGGATTGTGCCTTGGGTCTTGTACTTGTTGGCACAATGGAGATGCTGTCTCTTGGGCCAATCCACCAGATGTGTGTGGAGGGGCTATCCATCCTGCTGATGTAACATGGATTGTATGTCCCTCTCCTGTTATACTAGTGCTTGATTAATATAAGGACAGAAGAATAGCCCTACTGCATCAGGCCAAGAGTCTTTGTCGTCTAGCATCTTGTTGCAAGAGTCTGATATTTATGGGAAGCCCATACCAGAGCATGAAGGCAACGGTCTTGCCCTACTGTTTGATGGATCTGGAGCCAAACCAAGAAAATGTTAACAAAATGTGTGACAACACTGATAAGACAGTGTCATGGATTTGGCATTGGTTTTTGATGGAGGAGACCTGAGCTCAGCCAGGAAGATCCTTGTAGGTGTTTGGTTAAGCCAGTATCTCTTCCCCTCTTAGGGTTGTTGTGAAGGTTTGATCTTAGGTATGTTGCCCTTGAAAGAAGAGTCGGGAACAAAAGTGATGAACCATGTAGAATGCCCCCATTGCCTCCCATTCCACCATGTTTCTGCTACATTCCTGTAGATCTTGTCAGCTTTAAAATGGGCAGAGGAGGCACCTGGTTGTATATACATGTTAAAAAAAATGTCTCCACCGCACCACAAAGATAAATTGGTTGAATTGTCATGGCTTTTCCCCACCCCCATTGAACTATGCAATCCCCCCCCCAAAAAAACTCCCACAAATCTCAGCAGTTTTCAGAGTTCCCTATGGGCAACTATGACAGTAAAAACGTCGACAACAAAAATATTTGTATCAAGATTTATATCCTGTTTTTTCTATATAGTACAATGTTTGAAACGAAACAATATGTTGACAATTTAGAGCAATTGGAAGTTATAAAAAAAATCCCACAGTATGAACAATAACCAAATATTTTTAGAAAAGCGCTTACTATAAAATGTCTGCTGCAATCAAAGAGTTTTCAGTGAATGCTTAAAACCATCAACGAAGGGACCAGACACATGTCCCTTGGGAGGGAAGCTATTCCATAATTTGAGTGTCGTAACTAAAGTGGCCTTCTCTCTCGTCCTCACCGGTCACTTCTTTGCCAACAAGATGGAAGGCAGTGAGGAGGGAGGGTCACTGAAACTGAGCCAGGTTTTCCATACGGAAGGAGGTGCGTTTTGAGACGCCCTGCCCCCCCCCCGACCACTAAGAACTTTAAAAGCCAAAGCCAGCACCTTGAATTAAGCCCAGAAACAAATCAAGGGCCTGTGCAGCTGTCAAAGGACTAGCATCATGTGGTGCATCATCCTGCTAACCTCAGACACCCTTCTGGCTACAGCTTTCTGAACCACTCGTAGTTTCCTGGCGGTCCTCAAGGGCAGCAGCCCCATGTCGAGTGCATTACAAATCCCCTCTGGAGGTGACTAGGCATGAATGGCAGAGACCAGATCTGACTTCCCCAGGAAAGGGTGTAAGTAACTCACACACCTGTTTCAAAACCAGTTTCCAATCTGCCTTTTTTGGGTAAGGTGATTGAGCGGGTGGTGGCGTCTCAGCTCCAGGGGATACTAGATGAAACGGAGTATCTGGACCCTTTTCAGTCTGGCTTCAGGCGGGGCTTTGGGACGGAGACAGCCTTGGTCGCCCTGTTGGATGATCTTCGCCGAGGAATGGACAGGGGGAGTGCATCCCTGCTGGTCCTTTTGGACCTCTTGGCGGCTTTCGATACCATCGACCATGGTATCCTTCTGGGCTGGCTGGCCGAGTTGGGACTAGGGGGCACTGCATTGCAGTGGTTCCATTCCTACTTGGCTGACAGGTCCCAGATGGTGATGCTGGGAGACGCCTGTTCGGTGCCCTGCCCTTTATAGTGTGGGGTACCACAGGGTTCTATTCTGACTTCCATGCTTTTTAACATCTACATGAAGCCATTGGGAGAGATCATTTGGGGATTTGGTGTTGGGTGTCACCAATATGCTGATGATCTCTCCTTGCCATCTCGCTCCAGGGAGACTGTGGAAGTCCTAGAGCGCTGTCTGGAGGCGGTTGGGGTCTGGATGAGGGATAATAGGTTGAGATTTAATCCAGAAAAGACAGAGGTCGTACTGGTCAGGAAAGCTTTGATGCAGGTACTGAGTCATCTGCCCATTCTGAATGGGGTTGCACTCCCCCTGCAGGAACGGGTGCACAGCTTGGGAGTACTTCTGGATTCACAGCTCTCCCTGGAAAGCCAGGTGGCGGCTGTGGCCAGGGGTGCGTTTGCCCAGCTTCAGCTGGTGCGCCAGCTGCGGCCGTACTTGAGTCAATCGGACCTGACCATGGTAGTCCACGCCTTTAGTGACTTCAAGACTGGATTACTGTAATGCGGTCTACGTGCGGCTGCCCTTGAAGATGGTTCGGAAGCTGCAATTAGTGCAGAATGCGGCGGCCTGGGTGGTCACTGGAGCTAGGCAGTTTGACTCTGTTGAACCACTGCTTCAGCGGCTGCACTGGCTGCCCATTCGTTTCCGAGCCCAATTCAAGGTGCTGGTAATGACCTTTAAAGCCCTTCACGGTTCGGGCCCAGGATATCTGAGGGACCGCCTTCTCCCATACATTCCGGCCCGCTCTCTTAGGTCATCTGAAGGGGCTCTCCTGCGAGTGCCACCTCTATCGCAAGTTAGGGGAGTGGCAACACGTGGGCAAGCCTTCTCTGCTGTGGCGCCACAACTGTGGAACTCCCTGCCAGGGGATCTGAGAACCACCCCCTCCCTCATGACTTTTCGGCGAGGGCTCAAAACGTTTTTGTTTCGTCTAGCGTTTGGGTGATGGGTTGTGGTCTGCCTCGTGTGTCTCAAGATGCTCTGCCATGCTGCTTCTCTGCTCCATACTGTTGCCCCCCCCAGTGGATTTTATTGTTTTTAAATTTGTTTATGTATAGTTATGTATTGTTTAAACTTATTTTATGTATTTTAAATTATGTATTTTAATCTTTGTTGTAAGCCGCCTTGGGCATTTGCTTTTGGCATAGGAAAAGGCGGGGTATAATTTTTTTTAAATAAATAAATAAATAAAACAGACTAAGTTCGTTTTATAGATGAAGCCTAGTTGGATGTTTTAAAATTACAGCTTTTCAGCTGGTGGTTAGAATCCCACAATATTGCCCTGACTTTGGGGTGGGTTATATCATATGAGCATCACAACCATCTTTTGGAAAACAAAGAGAGATGTGAAAAACTGGTGGTGGTGGTGGTGGGATGTATGTGTGGGGGTGGGAGGGAGGGAGAATCAAAACAAAGAGAGAAGAAAAAAAAAGTGTCCAGATACAGTGATAGTTGTTAAAAAAAGTTAAAAGCAATAAATAAGATTTAAAACAGTAAAAGTTGCAGACTGGGGTGAAAAAAAAATGCAGAATCTGGAATGCCCGGCCTTGAACTGCTTTCACTTATAGAAAAGAAACTTGAAAATCAGGTTTTGGTTTACATTTATATACTCTTCCTATCCAAAGATTTCTGTAGGCTTTTTGCAATCCTGCACAACAATAAACAACAATTTCTATAATATGTATTAAAAATGTCATCAAATTATTAATCATTTACTATTGTTAAATAGTACCATTTAAAATAGTCTGTCTGGTATGTTTAATTAAACAAATGCTGCCAAGTAATGCATTTATAAAACTTTGTCTTTTTAATAAACATGCTTCTATTCTATTCTTCCCTGAAAAACAAAACAAATCCAGGCTTTCTATCCCTTCTCTTCCCATTTGCAGTTCACAAGACTCTCGATGGGACTCCTCCAGAGTAAGTAGGTGGTGGATTGCGGCCCCAGCCACTCAGCTGGTTACAAGGCATCTTAAAGGCTAAATTTGATGGCACCTTCCGAGTTTCTTAATTTTTACATCTAATATTTCGACACCCCCCATCTCTCCTGCTTCAGGGCATCACTTAGCCCTGTCGGAAGACAGAGCTTCCCCTGTGGCCAAATTGCTGAGGGGAGAAGGTGGGGGCTGATTCTGCTGTATGTGGCCAATTATGTTGACCTTTGTGATACATCAAGCCCAGCCAGACCTCACATCTTGAGTTTCCCACCTATTTATGTCCCCTTCTTAGCAGCACAATGCTTTGCTGTCATGTCAATTTGTGGTCTCATATTTTTACTACTCAGCAATGCACAATTTGAGATTGTGATTAGCATCTTTAATTCCTTCAAAAAAAAAAAAACCTTGTTAGAATTAGAAAACTGAAGCCTAAAATAGTTCACCTGCTGTTCCATAAAGAGTATTATTTTAGTGTCCTGGGGACATGCAAAGTTGCAGCCTACTGGTGCCAGGCTTAGATTTAAACACATGCACGCACACACACGTACAAACCAAGCCACAAAAAAATAAAATATCCCCCTCTAATTGCTATGATAACTGGGCAAAACTGGCCCTGTTGTTCCATCTCTCATATGCCTTGGCAGTCCAGAATCCTTCCAAATGATAACATGCAAAAGATGGCCAATGACCTGTGTCTGGCTCATTGTAAGATATTGACCCTTTTTGTTGATAAAGAGACTCGGATGATTACTATCTAATCACAGAAGAAAACTGTCTTACCTATGATTAGGGTTTCAGATTGAATCATCCATTTAATAACTGTATACTCATTGAATACGATAGAATTGATTCCTGCTGCTCCTCCCCCCCCATCTTATTTTTCATATGCAAGTTTAGCACTTAGCAAGGGAAAAGAAGATGCTGTAAAATTCAGATTTTTAAAAACTTATTTAACTTCTTTATTTCCCTACCTCTCCTGCTGTTTAAGGCAGCTTACCAAAACCACAAATAAAAAATGGAATTCAAAAACAGTTAAAAACAGCATGTCTTCTAAAACTATTTAAACACAGTTAATAGGACAAGTGACCTAGTTGGTTCTCGTTCTCGTTCTCGTTCTCGTTCTCGTTCTCGTTCTCTCTCTCTCTCTCTCTCTCTCTCTCTCTCTCTCTCTCTCTCTCTCTCTCTCTCTCTGAGCTACAAAAAGCCTATTCAAAAGGCAGGTCTTGCACTTTTTCTAGAAGACTAACCAGAGCAGAAAATTGGCTGAGCTCTTCCAGAAAGAGGTCCAAAACCTAGGGGCCATTGCCAGGTTGTGGGGGATCCTGGGGCAAACCCTGGAGAGAGCCCTCCAATGACACACTGGGCTCCCATCCACCCCAACGTTGTGTTGGAAGCTGCCTCCCCCCATCTTATAGGCAACAGGGAGGGGGAGTCATGAGCACGTGCCAGGCAGGTGCCACTGCTGAGTCCTGGGGCAGCTCCTCATCCTCCCACGGTCACCGAATGAGTAGAAGAGGAGCTGCTGCTGCTGCTGCTGCTGAGAGTGGGAGAAAGGAGCTGCCATCTCTGCCAGAAGCTTTGCTGGCGGCTTCCCTTCTTCCCACCCATGAAGGGTGGGAGGGCAAGGTGCTGCCGCTGCCGCCGCCAAGTTGTTCAGCGACTTTGGTTGCAGCTCTTCCCCCTTGGCTTCCTCCCAAAGAGCCCTCTATCATCACAGAGCGGCACTAGAAGAAGATGTTGTTCCAGTCTGGTAGCTCTGCCTCCCTCCCCTTCCCTCCCTGTAGGCCAATGGGAGCATCCCGCAGGCTCGGTGATGATACAGGGACCATTGGGGATGCTCCCATTTTGCAGGTTGGGTGTGCTGGGTGAAGGCAGAGGCAGTGTGAGTCTCTCAGCCAACTCTTGACCAACCCAGAAGGGTTGGTCAGGTGGGCAGGAATGGGGGTGGGATCTCAGGCCCTTGCCCAACCTAATCCACCCATGGCACCAGCTCTCTTTGGGGCCATGACTGAAAAGGCCTTTATCCTGACAATGTACTTAACCTCTTTGGACAGTTGGAGCATGATCTTGGTTGAAGATAGTAATAAGTGGGGGAAGGAGATACCTCAAACATATAAGACCTATACATGTAATTGCCAGGAATCCATTGAATTTGCCAAGAGAGATGGAGCATTGATTGACTCTACTCTCTTTTATCAGCCTTATTACCACTTGTTGTTTATACTGGGAAGTGTGGGGTCACATGGATATACAGAACTGTAGTTCAGCAAGGACTGGAGAGCCTAACTGGTACACATATTGCCCGTTTATTCTTTGTTACAGATGCATTTGCTGATTGTCTGTTTTTATTATTACATCAGCATGTTCAACTGTAAGTTTGTGTTATGAGGAGAAAATGTAGTCTTAGAAACCATATTGCCTGTTACCAACTGGTCTTGGAGCACCGTTTGCTGGGAAATTAACAGCACAATCCTGCGAAACCTTCCGCAGCCGAGGCCAGCCGCAGTATCCGGAGCCCATTCCTGGGCTGCACCGACGCAGCCTGGGAACACCTCGGGAGAAGGGGATGTTCATCCCCTTTCACGAGTGTAGGGCCACTTGGGACCTATGGGCCTCCTCAGATATATGCCAGCTCTGAAGCTAACGTACATCTGAGGCAGTGGGGTATGGCCAAACCGGGCTGGGAAACGGCCTAGGATATTGATGGAGTGTGCCGCCGATATCCCTGCCCTCCCCCAGCCCAGTTCGGCCAATGGCCCCCCTCCCTCGCCACCCAGCCCTCCCTCCTCCCTGCACCAACTGGTGGAGGACTTATCTCCACCAGTGGGTGCCATGTCCAGGGGGCGGTGGAGTAAGGGTTGCCGACCTCCACACCGGCAACCCTTACTCTAGTCATCGCAAACGTGCTTTACGGCACATTTGCAACGCTGTGGAGCAGCGTAGCGCGCACTATAACGTTGGTTCGAGAGGATCAGGCTGTTAGTCTGAGAGAGCAGAAAGAAAAGGGAAAACCTGGCCTGGACTAGTTTCATAGCTGCCCCACATTTGTTGTAATGTTCAGTTTTTATAGGTCTGTGGCCTTTTTCCGAGCTTCTCATCTGACAGAGAAGGTGTCAAATGACCCTCACCTTGCCTCAACTGATTGCACCAGAACGTCACTACCAGCCTGTCCTTGGCCTTGCCATCTGAATTTTTGGGAACACTGTTACCTACCCTAGAACCCGACCCCCAGCCTCTTTTCCCACACTGGTTGCCTCAGGCCACACTGAGTCCTGACCACTGCACCTACCCTGCTGTCGCTCAGTGAGCAAGCGAGCGCTGCTACTTCTTCTCCCACTGCCCACAAAGATATACTGGGTCCAAACAAGTAGGTCCTGCATAGCTGCCATGATTCCCAGTCGTTCACTCATCCATGAATGTTTCTAATCTACTTTCCAAACCCATAATGTGGCCTGATAGGGGCCTGATGATTGTTTTATCTATCAAGCATGTGCTAGGTGGCTGGCAACCATGGCAAAACCGACATGGGGAGGGGGGCGGAGGCTTTAGTATTTTGCTCCCACCACAGTTTTCATCGTGAACATGGGTTATGCTATGTGTGTAACTAAATCCTACCGGCAGCCAGAGTCCATGCAGGGGTGGAGAGGGAAGTAAAACAATGTTTCACATACCCTCATCTGCTCCTGCATGGTCCCCAATGAGTAGACTCGAACCTGCGCCAGCTACTTAGCCAGCTACTTAGCAGTGGGCATGGCAGAGTACAGCGCTCTTCTTCCTACTCTGTGTGACACCATCAGCCAGTTTACAGCAGCAGAAAGCCTTTCCACTGCCATATATGGCTCCGTGCACCAGTTAGCGTCGGGCCGTAAGGCAGCAACAAGTAATGCCTTGGATATTATGAGCTCCTGCTTCAGGGCAGTGGCTTAAGATTGGTTTGGCTTGGCCTGTTCACAAGCTGTTAAGTACAGGACATATGTAATTGGTGTTGAGAAGAGTCCTATGTTGGCTGATAACCTTGTCTACAGGAAGGTAAAAATTCCCTTGCTAAATCGCGTCAGACGTTCACCTAATTCAGCAGTATTTCCAACACTTATCAGCTCTAGTCGGACAGCGCAAGTCCAAGCCCACCGAGGTAGCATGTCTTAATTGAAGCCATCATCCATGGAAATCCTGACATAGCCCACCAGCCTGACATTGTCCCCATCTCAGTCCAATGTCAGCCCGACATGCAAGGAGCCAATCAACACGATCTACCCAGTTCCAACACCCAACACAATCGAGCCCCACCCCCCAGGGGCCAGAGAAGTGCTGCCAGCAAGGGGCGGTGGCAGGTGCAGGTCCAATGAGCAGCCACCGCTGGAACAACGGCCCTCAGCAATGGGTACCCTAGCAACAGTCACGGCAACCAATCATGGGGAGATGCCCCAGTGACAGCACCACTCACACATGACACAAATATGTCACATCACCCTAAGCCCTGCAGGAGCTACTGTGGCACAAACAGCAAGGAGACTGACGGCCCAATCCTATTGGCGCATTGTGCAGCTGGAATGCGCATTCTAGCAGTACAACAAACTTTCCAGTAGTAAAATGCAACCCGCTGGAGCATGCAGGCTGCCCACTGCCGGGAGTGGTGAGTGGCCGGCTCCGCCCAGCAGTGGACACCCACTGCCCGCCGCTGCAGGTAAGAGCGCGTAGGGGTGGGAGGGAGATGGTGATGGGTGGAATGGGCTGGAGACTTGGGCAGGGAGGGTTAGGGCTACGGCACCCGGTGTCAGGGACTGAGACAGGTTTCACTCTCATGACAGTGTCCCCAAGCACAGCATCTTGCATTTCCTATTGGATCAAATGGAAAGCATTTGTTTATAATAAGAGGAAAATGACAGAGTGACGTCATGGTGGGCACCAAATTGACTTCCTGCTTCTGTAGGGACTCGGTAGGGACTGAGCCAGAGTTCGTTTCGCTCAGACAAAGACAAGTGCAGGGAAAGGGAGAAAGGAAGTTGAAAAGAACAGCAAGAGGCTAAATACCTCTCTTGGGTGCCTGATGGCATAGCAATGAATGAGTGACATGGCACCAACGGGTAACTCTTAGATGTTACGAAGAAGGAGAATGTGCATTTTGGGGGTCTACAGCCAGACCTTTTATGGGGACTTTTGTCATAAACCAACATAGAGTCTGTTGTGGAATGAGCTCATTCTAGACCATCCGTAGTTTCTGAGGTTGTCCTTGATGGGTTTCCTATTGCCCATCCTCAGGGAAGTTGACGTTTCCTATTATGTTGACCTTGGGAAAGTTGCAGTTGGGTGCTTCTTCCTTGATCAGGAGACCTGTGTCCTGGTTAGTCTAATGCTTTTGATTGAATTGTCAGTGAAGTTGGCGAGGTGTCATGACTTTTGCTACCACAAATGGACTTGTTTATCTCAGAGCCAGGAAGTTCCCAGTGAGTGGCTTTGTTTGTAGGACTGTGAGCGCAATCCTGACTAAAGAACTGCGAGCGGCCCCAGGGCCTCCCGCTGGATCCTATCCCTGTTCCGGTCCAATCGTAATCGGCCTGGAGGTCTACTCGGAGGTCTACTCGGGGGAAGGGGATGTTCGAAAATCTGAGGAGGCCATGTAAGGGCCGCACCGGAACGGGATGAGGATATGACAGCTGCCATCTACGCCCCCTCCTGGGCCGGCTCGGCCAACCGCCGGCCTCCCTCGCCGCCTGGACCGCCCCCGCGCCCACCGGTAATTCCCATGCCTGTCTCCAGTGGCCACAGGGATGATCCGGCAGCAGAGTAAGGGCTGCTGGCCTCGCAACAGCTTAGAGCGGTGGATTGTGCTGTGAATAGGATGGCTGAGCAAGGTGTAGCCAGTTGTGAAATTTTTCCAAAACAAGGGCTTCTTGCAAGACAGCAAGGGGTTTTTCAACAAAACAAAGTTGTTTTACCCAAAGGCCTCTGGAATTTTATGCTATCTTGCCTTCAGTCTAAGCAAAAGCAACACAAGACTGACCTGGGTACGTGTTAGACAACAGAACAAATTCACACAAGATCTTCTCATATCTACTGTGAACTAGAAGATCATCCAGTGTCCGTTGTTTTTCCAGTTGATGGAAAGGGAAATCTCACATGAGTTTATTGCTCTGTCAGGTTGTGCAAGCAGGTTTTCTTTCCCCCTTTTAAATGATATGAGTTGAATCTTGGATCTTGAAGAGCAGTTGTATTGTAAGAGGGAGGGGGCAAACCCCCCCATTTCAAAACGGGCATGTCTCTTTCATTCTTTTTGTGTTAGCACCCATGACCTATGAAGGTACAGGCAATTGTTCTTGAATTCTGGGTTTATTAGGGCATTTTCTCTTCAGCAGTTCCTGTTATGTATAGGAACTTGTAAAGGTGTGTGTGATATACATATGTATGTGTGCGTAGATATATGCTCATGGGCACCTGCACCCAGGACTTCTAGGGGCATTCCATTTAGGTTCCTGAGCAGATTACAGCTGCTTAGCTTCAACACAATCATTTGTTTCCAGCTCATTTCCTAACCCTAGAACAATTTTATTTGCCAGAGCAGATGCTGACCTGGAGATGGCCTAAGAAACCCCAATATGTGTGCAGATCATCTCTCTCTCTCTCTCTCTCTCTCTCTCTCTCTCTCTCTCTCTCTCTCTCTCTCTCACACACACACACACACACACACACACACACACACACACACACACAGAGAGAGAGAGAGAGAGAGAGAGAGAGAGAGAGAGTATAATATATACTCAATATATAACTCAGCTGTTCAAAATTCTACAAATGTGAATAGATACAAATTCTGTTTATGAATCTCAGCTGTTCAAAATTCTACAAATGTGAATAGATACAAATGTCAGCTTGCATTCATCAAAATATTTTCTTGGCAGGACCCTAGTGACTGTTCTACCAGACTTTTGAGCAAATTGCATTAAACAGGATGTTGATAAGAATATTTTTAAATGTACGTTCAAGTGTATCGGATAGAGGGAGGATGATTCTGGAAAAGACAACTATTATCAAGGTGCTGAAATTAATTGGCTGCTTTAATTGAGGTAGATTACTAGCTAATGCTTTCTTGAATACTGTAATTCTCCTATTAAATTATCTTTGAATAATTACCTGAAATTTCTCAGCTGCGGGGACTGATGGCTATTTAATTGTGCAGTGATGTTACTAGATAATTACTTAACAAGGTGTCCTTTAATAGCTTAATTCCCCTTTCAGAGACAAATAACTTCAAATACTACTTTTAATTTTTTTTAAATATATATATATCATTGAGGTTTTTATTTTCCTTCATGGATGAGATGGGCAGCCCGATCCTGCCCAACTGTAGGCTGGCGGAGCTCTCGCTCCGCTGGCCTAAGGAGTTGCAAAAGTGCCGTAAAGCACTTTTGCGGCTCCTCTGGAGTAAGCAAAACCAGCGCGGAGGCCGGCACCGCTTACTCCGCCACCTACCTGGACCTGAGCCAGCTGATGCAGGGAAGGGCCACGCCAGTCAACACAGGGGTGTGAGGAGGGCGAGCCAGGTTGGCAGGGGAGGGGGCCATTGGTCAACTGGGCCCGGGAGGGGTGGCGTGGATATCAGCGGCCAATCGGGATATTATCCTGTTCTTGACAGCTGTTCACGGCTTCCCTGGACATGCGCCAGCTCTAGAGCTGGCACACATCCGAGAAGACCCGTTGGGGCCACCGGAGCTTACACCGGGGGAAGGGGATGAAAGTCCCCTTCCCCTGAGGTGAGCCCATGCCGTGCCGACGCAGCCTGCATCCTGCGCAGGATGCAGCGGCCAGCCAATTAGGATTGCGCTGTGAATCTGATGCAGAAAACAAGAGCGTTTTGACATTTGGTTTTTCAAGAAAATAATTGATTTTAAAACAGATTTTTGAGATGTACAATATTATGTATGTACGTTCTCCCTTTCCACTGTTCTACCTCCTGAAGCTTGGCTTGTGTAAAGTATTTTTAGATTAGGCCTTCTAATGCCTAATTGAAGAGCCACATGCAAAAAGAATAGAGGCTGTGGATGAGCAGGAAAAAATAATCAGCATTATCTTGCTCATTTTCGCAAATAGCCCATTGAACATGCTTGTCAGGATCTCTTTTGCAGATGGGAAGCTGAGGCGCGGCCGAGATAGCAACTCACTAAGCCATCTATTGCAGCTGAATCTAGGATTTGAAGGCAGGTTTCTCAGTTAAAAAGACTTGGCTTTCACTAACATCCCGATCTTGACTAACTATATGCTGGAAACTACAGACCGGTCAGCCTAACATCTGTTCCAGGGAAGATGGTGGAAAGTCTCATTAAGGATAAAATCTTAATGTTAATCTTGTTCATAAATGATCTGGAGTTGGGGATAAGCAGTGAGGTGGCCAAGTTTGCGGATGACACTAAACTTTTCCGGGTGGTGAAGACCAGCAGGGATTGTGAAGAGCTCCAGAAGGATCTCTCCAAGCTGGGAGAATGGGCAGCAAAATGGCAGATGCACTTCAATGTAAGTAAGTGCAAAGTGATGAACATTGGGGCAAGAAATCAAAACTTCACATACACGCTAATAGGTTCTGAGCTGTCTGTGACGGATCAGGAGAGAGATCTTGGGGTGCTGGTGGACAGGTTGATGAAAGTGTCGACCCAGTGTGCGGCGGCTGTGAAGAAGGCCAATTCCATGCTCGGGATCATTTAAAAAGGGATTGAGAATAAAACGGCCAATATCATTATGCCCTTGTACAAATCGATGGTAAGGCCACATCTGGAGTATTGTGTCCAGTTCTGGTCACCACACCTCAAAAAGGATATAGTTGAATTGGAAAAGGTGCAGAAAAGAGCGACCAAACTGATTCGTGGGCTGGAGCACCTCCCTTATGAGGAAAGGCTACAGCGTTTGGGGCTTTTCAGTCTAGAAAAAAGGCGCCTGAGGGGGGACATGATTGAGACGTATAAAATTATGCATGGGATGGAGAGAGTGGATAGAGGAAAATTCTTTTCCCTCTCGAACAACACCAGAACCAGGGGACATGCACTAAAATTGAGTGGAGGGAGAGTTAGAACAGACAAAAGGGGTTTGGATAGATTCATGGAGGAAAAGACCATCACAGGGTACAAGCCATAAGCAACCTCCTGGTTTTAGAAGTAGGTTTTCTCTGTGCCAGGTGCAAGGAGTGACAACAGGAAACGTGTTATCTTGTTGACTGTGTGCGCTCCCTGAGGCATCTGGTGGGGCCACTGTGAGATACAGGAAGCTGGACTAGATGGGCCTTTGGCCTGATCCAGCAGGGCTCTTCTTATGATCTTATGTTCTTATGGTGGAGCTAGTGCTCCGCTGGCCGAGGGTGTTGTAAACTAGGGTGTAAGGCACGTTTTCGGCACCCTGGGAGTAAACAGTGCTGGCGCGGAGGCCAGCACTGTTCTCTCCACTGCCGTCCTGAAGTTACGTCGGCTGCCGCAGGTGAGTGCTGCGCTGGTCGGTGCAGGGGCGTGGGGAGGGAGGGGGCCCTTGGCCGGCCACGACTGGGAGGGGGAGAGGATATCAGCGCTGAGTTGCACCGATTATCCTATGCCTTTCTCAGCCTGGGCCGGCCTTACACGGCCTCCTTGGATGCACACCAGCGTCAGAGCTGGTGTGCATCCGAGGAGGCCCATTGCGGCCCGCACCTCTTTCACTGGGGGAAGGGGACGAACATCTCCTTCCCCCAAGGAGAGCCCAGGTCACGCGAGTGCTGGCTGCAATGGGTTCAGGATGCAGCAGTTGGCCCTTTAGGCCGTCTGCGCATACTTACACAGGATTGTGCCGTAAATCTCATCAACTATTTACTGGGACCATAAGACTCATAGGCAGTAAGAGGTAATTACAGTAGAATCCCAAGATTACTGTACAGTAAATGGCATAGAAAGAGTTTTGCCTAAGTAAGACTGCTTACTGGTTCCACAATGTAAGGGTTAATACCCCCCCCCCCCCCGCTTGCTGAGTATCTCCAGTGAGTAGCTCCAATTTTCCAACTTGATTAATATCGGTTGGACTCAGGTCATCAACGTAAGTGGACGGAGCAGGGTGATCATGTGTGCAATAGATGGCAAATCATACCAATAATGTCTGTAGTTTCTGATTTTCATGGGGTGAGATCTGGGGTCTGTCGAACCAGTACTAGAATCACCTTGTAGTCAGCGGCATTGCTAGTGTTCTCCGGGGATGGCGGGGCGATGATGCATTTCATGTCATCACCCCGTCTTCTGCACCCCTGGAAGGCTTCAAATGAAGCCTTCTAGGAACAAGGGCAGCAGGTTGGGCCCATCCGCAGCGCTGAAAATGGCGTAAAAACCCTCTGTGGCTGTAGACAGCACATGCACACCCAAGCCCTGCTCTGGCTACGCAACTGCTTGTAGTGACTTTACTGCCTGAAAAAAAATAGCATAAGAATGGATCATGTGACCAGAAGGAGTTATTTCTTATATTACACGAACACCGATAGGATGTAGAGTTCACACAGGTATGTAAAGCAACCTGTGAATGACTAACAGTGCAGTCTTATGCGTGTCTGCTCAGAAGTAAGCCCCACTGAGTTCAAGTAAATGTGTATAGGGACTGCCACCCCCAAATGTCAAACCATGGTGTGTGGCTGACCACATAAGATAAGGGTTGCTGCAACCTGAGTTAGGGCTCCTCTAGTATCCCTTCATTGTTGTTCCTCCCTCTCATTCTCTTTGCCTTGGACACCATTCATAAGTTTGTTTTTCAGGTGATGGCTGGGCGAGGCTGGGGGAAGCAGCTGCTTTGAGCAGTAGGGGCAGAGTTGGCAAGCTGACGAGGGGTGCCCAGATCACTTGCTTCATGGCAGCCAACCTCCTCCTCCTCCTCTTCTACCTCCTTCTCCAGCACTGCTGCCAAAGATCACAGCAGTGGGGCTGGAGGAGTAGGAAGGGGGCCATTCACTGTGATCCTGTTCTCTGACTCTCGGGATCCTGACCACACCCCACTGACCACCTGCAGTCCCTCCTGCACCTGCTGCCTCTGCTGGGCAAAAGCCCCCCAGGCCATGGCTGGTGTCTGAACAGCCAAGTGCAGAGCCAGGTCCAGAAGTCCCTGCAGACTGCAAGCGTGGTCCTCCAAGGGGGTGAGGGTGCAGCCTGCAGCGTTTTCCAGTACAGGCTGTCAGCCCCTCGCCTGGATTGCCGATGTCCTAACCAAGAGCACCTCTGTCTCGTCCAGGGTTAATTCCACTTTGTTTGCCTTCATCCTGTCAATCACTGACTCCCCACAACAATTCAGGACTTCCACAGCTTCCTTCTTGTTAAAGGCACAAAGCCTCTGTTAGGAAAAAGTGGCAACTGTAGTCAAGGAAGAAGGCGCTGGGCATAAATCTTCGTCTTCTGTTTGTGGGGAAATGCGCCTATGTCACAAGACTGCGTGGATAAATGAGACAAGAATGTAAAGTATACAGTATAAGAATGATCTCCTCTCGTGCAATACATCGCATGAGTTGGATATCTGTCTGTAGACAACCACTGTGCACTGGCTCTGGAACTGCTCAAGCGATTTGTACACACAAGGTGTCATTTGAAAGCCAACATCCTCTACTCAATACTTATGTGGTTAACAAGCCAGTCCTATCTGGGCCGTGTGCTGCCAGAACTCTGCAGCGCAAGGCCCTTGTCAGTGGTGCAAAAGCTAGGCCGCTGTTGCATGCTTCTGGGCCACTGCTGAAAATAGACATGTGCAGCAGCAGCAGCATCCAGAGCCTCCCTTGGTGCTGGTAAGTTGGCTGCAGAGGTGTGTCATGGACAGAGTGAGTCATTGGAGGGCAGGAGGGGGTGGAGCCTGACAGCAGTGACTTGTATCAGGATCCTGTCCCCTGATTCCCAGGCTGCCCTGCCCCATTACTCTCCTTGCACTTATGCCAGTTAAATAGCTGGCATACATCTAAGGTGACCGATAGGAGATTGGGCAGCCTACCAGGGGGGGGGGGAGTAAAAAATATTTTTGCTTACCTCCTGCTGGCTGTCCCATCCCCCCCATTGGATACAGCAGGGGTTCTCAACCTTTGGGGACCCAGGTACCCCCTATCACGGTCCAATTTTCTGAAGTACCTCCTGCTAATTAACTGCTGATTAATCAATTAATTAGGTAATTAATCGTTAAATAAAAAAGTACTAAAACAATTTTAAATGTGAAAAAATGCCTTATTTAACTCTGTGTGTGTGAGTGTGTGAGTGAGTGAGAGAGACAAGCACAACTCTTTTTTTCTCCAAGTCACACTTCCCAAAATCAGCTCCTCCCTCCCCATCCCACCAAAGTACATTTTCCAAAGTACCAAAATAAGCCGAAAACCAAAATCAGAGAGATGGAAGGGCTCCGAAAATAATTACAATTTAAAATCCATGTTAATTAACACTTAATTAGCTGCTGATGGGGCAGATAAGGGGCAGGGCAGATAAGGGGCAGGGCTTGGCGTACCCCCAGCAAGAGGAGAACCTCTGGGATATAGCACATTCTCCATCAGCAGCACGGCTGCATCAGCGTTAATTGTGGGGGATAGAATTGGGGCATTAGTGTACCAAACATTCACTGAGGACCTTTACATTCCAGTTCTGAGGTTTACCAGTTTTTCCTTAGCCCTCAAGTGTCTAGCCCAAGATTGCCCAGGCCCTCTGAGCTGCTACACCAGGGAGATCAGAGAGGTTGGAAAGACACATTTCAACATCAAATCTGACCATTCAGTGGTGCTGAGAACTGGGACATGCAGAGAGGTCATCATGGCTCAAGAAAGGGTTTTTACAGTTAGGTAAGTAGGCCAGCGGGTGGCGCAACGGGTTAAACCGCTGAACCATAAGCTGTCAATCGAAAGGTCGGCAGTTCGATTCCCGCGACGGGGTGAGCGCTCGTTGCTTGGCCAGCTCCTGCCAACCTAGCAGTTCCAAAGCATGTCAATGCGAGTAGATAAATAGGTACCGCTTGCGGGAAGGTAAACAGCGCTCCGTGTTCCAGCCGCATGCTACGCGCTGCGGCAAGGAGAGTCATGCCGGCCACATGACCACGGAGGCGTCCTTGGACAACGCTGGCTCTTCAGCTTTGAAATGGGGATGAGCACCACACCCTAGAGTCGGACACAACTGGACTTAATTGTCAGGGGATACCTTTTTAAATTAGTAAGTAAATATTAATATGAAGAAACAACTCTGGCACTGAAGATGTGAAATGGCCTTTCTAGCCAAGTGTTTATGGGGAGACTGAGCTTCTGCGTAAGACCTTGACTGAGCCAATATAGCAGTACTGTAAGAACATAAGAAGAGCCTTGCTGGATCAGGCCAAAGGCCCATCTAATCCAGCTTCCTGTATCTCACAGTGGCTCCACCAGATGCCTCCGAGAGCACACAGACAACAAGATAACCTGTTTCCTGTTGTCACTCCCTTGCTCCTGGCACAGATAACCTGTTTCCTGTTGTCACTCCCTTGCACCTGACACAGAGAAAACCTACTTAAAGCCAGGTGGTTACTTATGGCTTGTAACCTGTGATGGTCTTTTTCTCCATGAATCTATCCAACTCCCCTTTTAAAGGCATCTAGGCCAGGTGCCATCACCACATCCTGTGGCAAGGAGTTCCACAGATGAATTACATGCTGGGTGAAGAAATATTTTCTTTAGTCTGTTCTAACTCTCCCTCCTCTCAATTTTAGTGCATGTCCCCTGGTTCTGGAGTTGTGCGAGAGGGAGAAGAACTTCCCTCTCTCCACTCTCTCCACATCCCATGCATAATTTTATACGTCTCAAATACACTGTGATGTATGATGAGCTACTCCAGCCCCTATGCTGACTGTTCACAAGGTGACCATCTATGTTTGCAAGCCTTTTGACCAAGAAAATCAATATCTCTTCTACAGAGTTGGCCTTTTCTCCTGCCAATGAGTAGTATCTTTTGATTATTACATTGTAAGTTGCTTCATCCTTCTTCCAGTATCTCAAAAAGATACCTATATTGAATGTTTGCACTATGCAAACTACTTAAATTGAATTAATCAAAAGGTAGATGATTATTCAAGTACATTTTTAGATTGGTTAAGAGCTCGTGTGTGTGTGTGTGTGTGTGTGTGTGTGTGTGTGTGTGTGTATATATATATATATATATATATATATATATATATATATATATATATATATATATATATATATATATATATATATAAATTTCTCCTGCTGTTCCAACTCTCTCTTGCCCGCTTGCTTCTTTTGGGTTTTTCTCCCTCACCCTCCTCTGTGATTCTTCATTTCCATGTTTCTCTTCTCCTCCCTGCTTTGACCTCTGCTTGTTCTTCATCGGTTTTTCCCCCGCCACCCTCCCTTTCTAACCCTCCCCTTCTGTTTCCCCCAGTCTTCCTACCTCACTCGCCCACTCAGTCATTCTCACTCATACACCCTGGCAGCACTAAGGAAGGCGTAGACTCATCAGTCACTAAGTGGGTGGTGTTGATGAGAAATTAAAAAGAGGAAATAATTGACCATAATGAAAGGGTTAAAGAATAACCTGTCCCTCCCTCCAATTAGCATTAATAATTGGTGTTATCCCACGTTTGGAAGAATTTCGAACAACATCTTAGAAAGCAGTTTCAGACAGTGAAATGATTGCGTTTCAGAATGGAAGGTAACCAAACTGGTCATCTCATCTGGGGTGCTTTAGTACTGAATCTCTTTTCGCTCCAAACACTGAATCTTGGTTCTGAACCTTCAGATCTATTCACAAAGAAAGTTCAGAGCCACATGTCGCTATCGCTGCCGTTGTTAAGGACTGACTGCCAGCACCACTGCCAGTGCTCCCAAGTGCTATCTTTCCATCACTGCTCGCCATTGCCATTCTTATTTTTTATGCAGAATTGGGCGCGTTTATCTAAACTAAAAATGGCAGCCATTCCTTGCCAAGCCTCACTTATTCTTCAGTGCCTTTCAGGAATCACAATAGCCTCCCCAAAGTTGATCCATATTCCTCTGCATGCACCGAAGAACAATGTAAAGCAAAACTGACCTATGACAATTAGAGATACAGCTTAGTAACACACAGTTGGTCTATAAAATAAATATATTTTACATCTTGGTTCTGTTTTCATTTATGGCACAATCCTATCTCCCCCTTGCACCAGCAGAACACTAGTTCTGCCAACACGCACTTTTGCAAAGGTGCTGTAAAGCACTTTGTGATAGCGCCGGGCCTTGCTGCGCCAGAGGCTGCACGGACACCCATCAGCAACAGGGATGGGGGTGGGCAGATCGGGCCTGGAAGGGGGTAGGATCGGCGGCTCTGGAATGCTCTGTATCCTATCCCCCTTCCCAGGCCTGATCCGCCAACACAGATCAACGTGGACTTGCGCCAGTGATTGATTGTAAGGGAACAAATGTCCCCTTACCCCGAGGAGACCTCCAGTATGCACACACACCCCTGCGCGGGATGTGGCGCAGCCTGGGCCAGCACCACTGCATCAACGTGCAAGAGTTTAGGTAGGATGGGCTGCCCGTCTAGTACCGGATTGCTGTAGTCAGTTCCTCAAATCCGGGCAGTCTAATTTTTGCATAGTATACAAATCATGCGCAAATTGAGTGATCACTTGGGGAAGCATTAAGTTCCATTAAGCACCACTGATGCTGCTTTTCCACTCTCAATCACACCTTCTTAATGCTGCTTTGCAGCAAGGTAGTGAGGCCATTGGACTTTTTCTCACTGTTGCATGTAACGAGTATGTGCGTGTCTATATTGTAGCTGCAAAATGGCCTCAAAGCACCTTGATCCCATTGTGTAGTTGACTGTCAAAGGTTAAATAAAAAACCTGAAGTAAGACATCAGAATCCGATGACCATGTTGGTCTGTGAAAGTAGCAAAGAGGTTTGTCGCCTCTTAAAGACTCAGCCATTGATTTCAGCAGAAGCTTTCATGGCCCACTGAGGATTTCTGGCTTGAAGGTGCTACAAGACTCTGTGTTGGCTCGAGTCCGTTCACCTTTCAGGCACTGCTGCAGGATCTTCCCTAATCTGTTCTTCCTCTTTTTGTGGACAGCAATTCCTTCGTATATCTCTTGATGTATCCAATTTGGTGCTAATGCGTTTAGCTGACACTTTTACCTTGAACTATAATACTGTCTACTCTTCAGCACTTCTCAGATGAAAATGTGGGCATGTTTGTATCTCCCCCCCCCTCTGCTCATCCCGTGGGTCACTCTGTGGGTGATGCTCCCCTCACTGTTACATATTGAAGGCCTGCCTGTTGTTCATTCTCTCTGCAGAAATGTCTCTGGTTTGGCAACTGGGCAGCCCAATCCTGTCTAGCAGGATGCAGCAGCACAAATAAGGCCCCAGCCGCATCCTATCCAGGTCTGGGCTTGCCTCGGTTTACTTAGAGGTGTCTTTGGGGTAAAGGGACGTTTGTCCCTTTGCCCCGAGTAACACGCCAGCCGCCCCGATAGGGCTACTTGGATTGCACCAGCTATTTTGCTGGCGCACATTCAAGTGCCCCATGTAACGGCGGCCAGGCCCAGGAAGGTGGATAGGTTTTGGCGGAGGCCGCCACTGCCACAATGCAGTCTAGAAATGCTGGCATGCAGGACAAAATTATGTTGTTGATGACAATATCTAAAATCCGAACACTAACCAGGGCTTAAAGCATAGGTAGAGCTTACGGTGCTAAGTCAACTATTAAGTATTGTACGGTATGATGATCGACTCCTGACAAAGAGTGACTGGTCTAGAGGTCTAGATTCCATATGGCAGTTTTGGAGGCTCTGCCTGTCTTCCAGTTTGTGATTGCAGAGCAAATGTGCCTGCACAGCAGGATCATGGGAGGTCTTTGATATCACTGGCTTGTCTGTTCCCACCCAGATGCAGCAGAGCCATAACATGTCGTCCCCCTTATACTGGATGTTGGTCTTTTTAGATAAGGAATCTTCCTTCAGGAGTAGGGTTACCATATTTTCCCAGTTCCCAACCAGGACACCCCCCAAAAAATAATTAATTAATCAATCAATTAATTAATTTTCCTAAAGGTTTGTGTGTGTGTGTGTGTGGATGCAAAGTGCCCACTTGCCGCCCAAAGGTCAGCCGAAATTTTTATTTATTTATTTATTTATTTATTTATTTATTTATGGCCATGAAAATGGTCATTTTGCCACCACTGCCACTTGCCTTGCTGTCGCTGTCCTGCCGCCATCGCCGCTGCTGCCGCCAGAGAGGCAGGAGATATTTTATATTTCATTAATCACCAGAGAGGCAGGAGGTATTTCATTTTTCCAACAGGAAGCCAGCGAGGTCATAATCAAGGTGGAGGTGCACCTAGCCATCTTTTGGGGGCAATCATCTTAGCAGAAATGAGATTACCTCACCAGGCTGGGTCTTTTTGATAACCTGTAAACTCACAGACTCAGAGGTGGTAGGGGGAGGCAGTCAGTACTGTGATCTGGGAGATTAGAAAGTTTCAACTCCCACTTATGACCTCCTCAATTTTCTCCTGTTTTGTTCCAGAAACGTGTTGTGCAGCTGCTGGATGAGTTTTGAAGGTTGAGAGTCCTTCGCTTTCTGGGCTCAGCCTGGGAAACCTGTGTAATTACTTCCCCCCCCCCCACCATTTCTGACAGTAGGAATGCTCAGTAAGCAGAGTCTCTCTCTCTCTCTCTCTCTCTCTCTCTCTCTCTCTCTCTCTCTCTCTCTCTCTCTCTTCCCCCCCCCCAGGAATGTGTGGTTTTCAGTGCAGTCAGTTGACAGTCATATGTAAATCTAAAACTTGCATGTTCACACACACACAAAACAGCCAAAAGAACTGTCTGTGATGTGATGTTGTTAGAGATGAGCAAGACAACTTCCCAACCTGAGCTCTGTCTGTACAATTGTGTGAACTTTTAAACGAGTTTATTTTTAATTTAT